>JAOVVG010000009.1:21440221-21450991 GCA_028566375.1 Leptodoras nelsoni
TTTTTTGTTAAGTACATAACTCCACGTGTTCATTCATAGTTTCGATGCCTTCAGTGAGAATCTACAATGTAAATAGTCATGAAAATAAAGAAAATGCATCGAATGAGAAGGTGTGTCTGTTGGCCTGTACTGTATATATAGTCCAATGTTGGTTAATGAGGAACAGACTTAGTGAGACAGAATGATGGTGAATGAAAAAGAATGAATGGCATTCAAAGTGATAGATATCCTGTACCATGACTATCTATTCCGCTGTTTTCTGTTTGTCTGGGCTCCTGAAATTCAAGAATAACCAAAATCAATCCCAACCTTTTTTTTCTCTTTAATGTCTGACTCTGGCACCTTATTAATGGTCCGTGTAGGCAAACACACACTCAGTGGCCACCGTGAAGGTAACCGGAGATGCCTCAGTGTGAGTGTTTGAAGATCTGCTGCCAGATGAGTCACACTTCAGTGAGAGTCTTGTAAAAGTTGCTAGCAGCATCTCGTACAATCTCGTACGTCTTTCAGTAAAGCTATCCATGATGATGGACACTATCATAGTGTGGGATCAGTTCATAAAAAAATTGGTATTAGATAATCTTCATTTAACTGTAGTAACTGATTATTCTGATCAAATTGATATTTACTCCAAACTGCCAATAGAGATAGGAATATTTGGTTCACAGGGGAACTGGTGAGGTTACAGATCCTGCAGGATTGATTCTTTTTGTGTAAAAAGAATGCAGGTTATATAGGAAAGAACTAAATCCCCAGTGTTACGTGGCGTGAATGATCTGGAATCATGTGTGGGGCTGTTTTTTCCTTGTGGGAACCTTGTGAGTATGAATTCATTTAGATTTAACATAACACTTTTAACAATGGACATTGTCACAAAGCAGCTTTACAGAAATCTGATTTAGATCCTTACTAAACAAGCCAGAGGTGATGGTGGCAAGGAAATACTCCTTGTTGAACAGTATGGTAGAATATTAAAAAAATATATTTTGACTTTGGTAAGTTAATGGAAATATTCAATTCACTTTTTTTCTGTTTCCAGATGGTTAAGGTGATGAAGGATATTATAGTGTAAACTCCTTCTTTTTGTGATAAATACCCATATCAATATCAAACCTGTTTATCAATATGACAGCATGGCTTACTTTATTATTGACACTTTATTGTTGGGGTAGTTCAGAAGGTTGGGGGTTCGAGCCTCAATAGGAGCTGCTGCCCTTGGGCCCCTGAGCAAGGCCCTCAACCCACTGCTGAACTCTGTCCCAAAGCCCTGCTTAAGGGGGATAGTTGCGTCAGGAAGAGCATCCCACGTAAAAACTGTGCCAGACCAAGATGAGGAGTTGATCTGCTGTGGCAACCCCAAGGAATGGGTGCAGCTGAAGGAAATACATTATAATCATTATTGTTCTATTTAAACTCTTTGACCTGGCCTTAAGATGTATTTTTTGCGGTCCAAATAAAGCATGATGTCTTTTCTGTGTCCTAAGTATTTAAAAACTTCATTCTAGATGAATTCTAGATGGCTTTTGCACAGCCTTTAACAGACTCTGTGCTCATTACGATTTCACAAAGGCTCTGACTCTGACTTGAAAGTCTGATTCTGGTTGTCAAATGTAAGACTTGGTTTTGATTTTTTTAAATAAAACAAGCTATACAGTCATACAGATGATCCTTTTCAATGAACATGTTTGTCTAAAAATGTCCAATAAAACTTGACACTGTATATTTAATGTGAAGCCCTGGGTTTGATATAAACTTCACCAGGTCCATTTCAGGCTGCATAATATGGCTTTGCTGGAATGATCTCTGTATTTATGGGGGAGTCTGAGAGCTCAGCTGTCAGCTGGGTCTGGAAGGCTCGGCCACAGTCTGCTCAGCTGCTAACAGCAAAGAGTGAGTGAGAACACAGGTTTAAATATAGACACAGTTCTGGTGCATACACTCTATACACACCGCTTTAATTTCACTCTCTGGAACAAAAAGGAGGAGTGGGACTATACCAACGGCTTGCTTGGCTGTCTCTGACCTTGCTTACTTGGAGCTTGGAGCTTGAATTTTTAAGTGCTGGTGGTGATAGAGAAGATCTGACCACCTCCTTTTTCTGATTGGTCACCCTCTCTCACTCACGCTCTCTCTCTCTCTCTCTCTCTCTCTCTCTCTCTCCCTCTCGCCACACGCCACACTCTCCTTTCTCTCTCTTCTCCTTCTAAGCATGTCAGAGTGTCTCTGCTGGCTCGCAGAGTTCGAGAGAGGACAAAACACAGACAGGGAGTTAGAGGCAGGAAAGAGGGTTGGAAAGAGTTATGCTTCTCATGGTGTCTCCTTCTGGGCTGTTCAACTGAAGCAGAAGAAGGACTGGGAATTTTTTTAGGATTTCTTTTTTGCTTTCTATAAGCACTCTACTTTGGGACCATTGTTGAAAGGTAGGGCACTGGTCTTGTTTCTCAGCTTGTGTTTGTTATGTCTAATATCCAACTTCTGATATATAAGGGATTGTCATGTGTGTTTATGTAACTGAACAAGAACCTTGTGGGGAACATGATTACTGAACATTTCCCATTTTGCAATAGCAACTTTCCCACATCTGATGGACTACACATGTCCTTAATATGTGTGCACAGATTCAGCCTTTTAGTCCTTTTCCTTTCTCTTGGTCATTATTGATTTATGTCTATGGGAATGATAATCACCAAAACTGTAACATGTGTGCATTGACTCATTGCTGTACAACGCATGTGAGTTGCTCTCAGAGTCCCACAATCGAGGGAAAGCAATCACTCAAAAATCTCTGGCTGCAATTCTGAGCTTCAGCAAAGTCACAGCTCAGGAAATGTTTCCATACATTGCTTTAACGGATTACATCTCAGAGCGGCGGAGGGCTCAGCATCACACCCAGGAGAGTTAAGCTTTCAGTCTTGACTAGGAAATGATACAGCGACAAAGTCATAAGTCAGACTCAGACACCGTGGCTCAACAATCCCCTGAGAGACGTTTAAACATTTCAGTTTGCAAAGCTTAGGATCCAAACACATTAATATCCAGAAAGAGAAACAATTATACTATATTTTAAGGCGGACAGTTTAGTGAAAAATCTATTTTACACATTGTTTCCCTTATCCCAAATGTAACCCATCAGACATTTGTTTTATTAGTTTTACACTGGAGATGTGATGCTAATCTATCTAACAAACAATGGACGTTGGTCTCACCTTAATAACTTTCTGTAAATAACTGCCTCGAACCATTTCCGGTTCTTCTGTTAGATGGCACAAATACTGTAGGACTTATTGTCAACTTTTAAAATAAGTAATTAGCAAAACACCAATGTTATGTGGGCGGCCATCTTGGAAAATCACCTTTTCAAGGTGGAATTGCAGTTGAAAGCTGGAGGGTGTACAGGTAGTAATACTGTATATTTGAATGCAAAATTGTAAATAGACACTTGTTGCTATGTTAACATTAAAATGTATACTATTTATTTAAAGCAGATATTTAGGATAAAATAGAATAGGGTGCCTGTTTAGAGAAAAGATTTTGGATATATAGCCATAAGTCCATTAGCCGCATAGATCCACAGCAACACTAAATCAACAAGTCTTGTCTATCTGAACCTTTACCTTAATTTTCTTAACAAGTTGTGGAACATTCCATGCTAAGGCCACTTTATTGAAACAGCACTACATGACGTGTGTAACGTTAAATAATGACATTCCATTGTGTTAAGCTTCAGTATTCATAGCACTTTGCTCAGGTCACTGAAAAAGGATTTGAGCTGGTGTGTTTTTCACTTGGCTGACAGCAAGCTATATGCCCAGGATTTACAATACCAGCTCCCTGGTGGACTTTGAAATCCTCATATTTCTGCTATAAATATAAATATACTGGACAAAATTGGGTTCTCAAATTTCTACACAATCCACTTTCTATCCATTTCTTCTTGGCAAGTTTCACTTTGTGTCACTTTTATTTCATTTTGTGTTTGTAAGATACGTAACGTTATTTGATCTGCTTTTCTCGGACATATAATAGAAGAGACTGAATGATAGACTGAACAAATTGAGTCACGTTTTAACGAACAGCATGGTGCCCTTCATTGCGATACCACACTGGCATGTTGCTTGTTGTATTTTTTCCCTAAAGATATCCTAATTGCCTCTGTCACCCTCAGGAATGGCTAACGCCATGTTTTCTTTTAAATGGTAGCCAGAGCCGGAGTCACAGCTGAGAGCTAAGCGATAAGCGGCTGGACCCATGAGATCAGCAGCCTAATTCAGCTGGACCATGTCACTGAGGGAGAGAGCAGCACAACAGCACAGAAACTGCCTGATGCATAGCAACTTAACAGGCAGGACAGAGTTCTATTGCCTTAGGGTTTTTCCTAAATGAATTCTATAACAGTAGAATAATCTCACCATAATCTAGTATAAGACTATAATCTAGAAGAAGATCTAGATCTAGAATACAGAAAATAACAATAGATGTATGCATATACAGACATCTGAAGGTTCACCACATTATTTCAGAGCATGTTTCTTGAAATTCCAGCCGTGAAACACAATTTTTAAAAAATATCCTGGTTGTCATAACATGACCACAGAAAATGGAGCTAATCATTTATCATACACATGCAGAAAAAAAAGATCTGATGTAACAATGTCCTCTTTTCCACAATGTATCCTTCCAAACATTCCTAAACATCTCAGAAAGGCATCATGGGAATGCTTTTTGCTTTAGAATATCAGTTTGTATCAGTTGACTTAAACTTCTTTCACATGCTTCTATAATTCATAAGATATTTGGAGAGATTCACAGCACATGTAGCCTTGGAGAGCCTTGAGCACTGGAAGGTAATACTGAAAAGCCGTCATATGTGGTAGAGACATTGGACATAGTCAACGTTTGTTCTCTCTCTTACTCTCTCTCTTTCTCTCTCTCTCTCTCTCTCTCTTGCTCTTTCCTACCCTCGCTCTTTCTCTCTGCATTTACTTTATGAGGGAAGTGATCTCATTTCCATCCCAGCAGAAAGGCATTTGAGACCAGGCTGCTTGAGGAGTACATCTGGCCAGTGATGTCACTCCTCTGGACACGGACGGCTCTGTCTGTGGAGATAAACCTCCAAACTTATCACCCGCGCTCACTCATTGATCACACTCGCTCGCCCCCGAAACTCTCTCTCTCCTCCCTTTGACATTTCACTTATTCCAGACCATTAAATATGAAACATGAACCCAAGTGTTATACAACTATTCATGTTTCTAGCTTGTAATGAAGTACAGTAACTTTGGAGCTTTTCCCCAACTCAGGCCTGCATTTATGACCTCTATTTTTAAACCTGCTCTGGAGTTATGGCCCTTCATCCACTGTAGGTGACCTGTAATAGGGTCACGTTCACGTGGAGGACAGCTCAAATAGACTTCGGCAGAAAGTCCCTCTCGAGTTATGCTTTCAGACTTACAGATTTTCCTGAACTCATCACCCATTAGATCCACCACAGATGCTTCATGGCTTCATATTACACGTTTATTGTGTAAAGAATGGATGACCTGATCTCCAATGATGTATGTATAAAATTGGATACCTGTAGATACCAATGAACAGAAACTTTATTTGAGTTACGCGGCTTTAGATTTCCTAGTAGTGGTGTTTCATGGATCAGAATCCATTAATATTAAAGGAAGTGTTTTTCAAAACAAATGTCATCTTAATGCGTTATCTACAGTATAGCATGAACACTGACACTGAGAATCACTTGTACTCCCTGTACTGAGAAAACCATAACAAACCTGTTTACTCCAGACCTAAGATGCAGATGTTACATTTCCTAAATAAATGCTTTCATGGATTCATCAATCAAAGATATTTCTAAATTAAGCTAAAAATCCATATAATTCGCCCTTTCCATGATGAAGAAAGACTTTTTAGGGGAAAGAATTTGTGGTTGTGCGTCACCACTGTATTCGTGTGGATCTGGTTGCACATGGATACCACAAGAACCTAAAGAGTAAGGAACCATAATTACTTTTTACTGTATTGGATGAAACTTCACAAGAACAGCTTCCTTTCAAGTGCATCTGATATTAAATATCTTTAATGTTACAGTACAACTGGGTAAATGTATACATATTTTATTCAGTGAAGTTCATGAACTTCAACAACTGCCCTTAAACTTCTATTTTAAGAGAGTTTCTATTTTAAGTCAACTTTTTTTTTTTCTGTCAGTGCAAACTAAAGGATTTCTGTTGATCGAGATTAGGTGGAAAAAACGCTTTAAATTCCTTTAACATTCCAGACATGCAAACATCAAACCATATGACATCCAAGGATGTCTCTCACGTCACGCTGAGCCTAAAGATAAATGCTAAGTGATGAAAGAACAGAGCAGATGGCTGGGAATTAATTAGGTTAAAGCTAGATTTATGATCTAGACCGTGTAACTTGGACTCACCCATGATGTTTTAGACTCAGAGTGACAGCTGTGAGCTGAAGTATATTCATAGCAACCCAAACTGGAAAGCATCACACATCCAGTGGGAAGTGTAAAACCTGTTGATGAAATTCAATGAAATCTGAGATCAGTCTAGGGGATTAGGGCTAACAGAAACAAAACGAATTACAAAATCCTTCCTCTGAAGCTGTATCTTCTTTTTTTAACAACCAGAACGATTCCTATTATATTTGTTTAGGTCGTTATGTTTCACAGATTACACTCGAGTGCCGTTCTTCATTCAGGTCAGCTGTTGTTGATTCGTTTTCTATAACGGCAGCTCTGGCGATAATTCTGGCTGCAAATCACAGGTTTGTATTAATTCACAAGATTCATACGTTATCATTTTTATGCTAAGAACTTACACAGGGACTTTGTATGATGGAAGTTTCTGGTGAGGAGATGTTTAGTGGTCATTTTTGAAAGGATTCTCCAGTGTCCGCAGTTTGTAACAGTCAGAGGTAAAGCTCTAATTTGAAGTTTTTTGACACAGGAAAATCTTCGAGATGGAGGGATTTGTGGTTTCTGGGCAACCGTACAAACCTTTCGGGTTTTTTTGGTCTTAACACAAGAGAGAAAAAGAAAAGGGCAGTCAGGGGAATAGCAACAATATAATGAATAAAAGGCACTGACATGTTTCACAAACTGAGCTCAACTATAAATGGATAAAAATCTTTACACATGTTGTTCTTTAAGAATTCATTTGCAGAATGGTATCTTTGATAAGCATCAGAAAACATGTTACATATGCCATTATATTGCACAATGCTGACTACAGATTCTATAGACACTATGAAAGGCCAATTGAAGAAACTTGAATTAGCTGACCAGTTTGTACTGGAGAGACTGGAGATCTTCATTCATTCATTCATCTTCTTGGCCGCTTATTCTTTTCAGGGTCACGGGAGAGCCGGTGCCTAGTTGGGCAGGAACAACCCTAGACAGGGCGCCAATCCATCGTAGGGCACACACACTCACACACTCGCGCACACATACACACACTAGGGCCACTTTAGAGATGCCAATCAACCTAACGTGCATGTCTTTGAACTGTGGGAGGAAACCGGAGTACCCGGAGAAAACCCACGCGGACACGGGGAGGACATGCAGACTCCACACAGAAAGGACCCAGGGTCTCCGCCCCACCCGGGGATCGAACCCGGGACCTTCTTAATGTGAGGCGACAGTGCTACCCACCGAGCCACCGTGTCGCCCAGACTGCAATACCTTTTCTACAGTTCCATTCTCATCCATTCTCTGTCCTTACATCTGGGACAATTTTTATCTAAATCATGTCTAAATGAAACAAGCTCAAAAGTTTCTACTGAACGTCATCAGCTTTGATCTTCAACCCTTTTGATTTTCCATTTAATCTTTTTCCAACTCTAACTGTCTAGTTATAGCATGAAGTATTTCGTTTACGTCTAACAGCTCTGTGTATGCTTGGGTTCTTCGTAAGAGACATAACAATTTATTCTGGTTTTCCTAACTCCACATAAGATAGATTTATCAATTAGGAAAGTTTGGATTTGTCATTGTAATGGGAATTTGTGGGAAATGAAGAAATCTTTATGGATTTAACGGTAATTTCTTCAAGAGGGCTCTAGAAAGGTTTTGCAGGGATTTTCTAAGATATTTTAGCCTGGGTTTCATCTTGCTGAGAAATACTTTGGACATACACTGAAGTACCAGTGTCATCAGTTGCATCCGCCAGTGTGTATATAAAGCGATAGACATCTATGGAAGCTTCTAGAGCTCTTTCCACAGTGAGAATGGCAAGTTATTGCTATTATTTTTACGACTTTACGATTTTCAACCTGGTTTAATAGTTGGAGCTCGTGAGGTGGGTCATAGCATTTCGGAGGTAGAAGCAAAGCTTGTATTTTCACATATGAACATTTCAATGGTGTACCAAACTCTGACAAAACCTCAAACTCATGACAGCCGTGTGGCCATGAAAAGACCTACCAAGTATTAACTGCTATACCAGTTTTTCTGGTACTTCAGTGTACACTGTAGGCATGTTAGAATTTTAGCAGCCCCAGTACAGATGGTGTTTCAAGGCAGAAGAGAAGTTACACACCACAGACCCTCCTAACCATTGGTCTTAGTAACATAGATCTGTCCAAGACTGCAAATGATGGCATTCACAAAAAAAACGCAAATCAATCATTTAAACTGAACCTTTGTAAAGATTTATTACAGTTTAGCATGGTCCTGTAAGTTCTTATATAAACCATGCATCACCATGTAAACAGAATAAAGCAACAGAAACTTGAGGACATGTGAAGCTAAAAGGAGATATGACCTTGCACTTCTGCCTAATGCTAAAGGCTAACTGATGTGAGCCTTATGCTAATTCGAAGGCTTGTTCAAAAAGGAATTATGGGTGTGTTCATTTTAGCATCCCCTTATTTAGTCATGTTTCTGCTGATACGAATTTTATTCTCAGGAGATATTTTTCCAGAATCAGGCTCCAGCACCTGTCACAACCTTGTTTTATTGCTGTTAACTAGACACACTCCCAGCCCAGTTTAAGGGGGTGGAAATGGCAAGAATGTGTTAGTATCTTTTTTCAGTGCCTTTCACATGAGATAAGGAAAAGAAACCAAAAAAGATGTGATGCACTTTAGAAATATGGAAAGGGGGAATGGGGGTATGTTAGCACGGAATGGATGTTAGCAGTCATGAAGAGAATATTAGTACTTTTCTGATTGGCTGCAGGCTGAAAGAGGGCGGCAGGTGGACATTAGCCCTCAGGAGAAACCAAAATACTGTGGCCTCGAGTCTGTTTATGTCCCACAGCAATTGTGTTAGTAATGCCTGGCTGGCAAGGGCCACTCTTTGTGTTCCCAGTTTAGCCTGACTGCCATCCCACTGAGGATTATGTATGTCAGCACACCCAAGCAGAATCCATGGCTATATTTAAATGTTGTGCACTTGTGTGCTGAAGTCCCCAATACTCCAGTAATTTAGGGAATTCATTAACACAAGAGGAGCAAACATCCTACATTGCTAAGTATGCTAAGATCTCGACCTCTGGCCGTGTAACATTTCTCACAATTGGCGGCTGGAGTTAAACTGATACTTTGGCAAGTGTTGTCATGCTGATAAGCGATCAAATAATACTGTTTGGTGTTTCCCAAGAGTCCGGGATAAGACTCCATAAATATCAACTTCAAGCAGCTGTAGATGACAATCAGGGCTCTTGTCATACACTATTGGTTCTCTCTCAGTCCTAGACCTTGCAAAGGAATTGCAAAACTGATCATTATTTTCAATGATAATTTTACACTTCAGAGCTTTATTTTATTCCCCTCAATATGTTCTTTTTTTCATGTGTTAGAAAACAGTTAAATGATAGTATATGATAGTACGCATGCGACTTTTCTAGCAAAATAAAAAGCCTTTCAATGCAAAACAACAACAACAACAACGCCAATATATAGAATTGGGCCTGGGGGATACAATAGACAAAATTTGGCTTCTATGAACTACCAAAATCTTTTCAAAACACACCAACAACCTTCCATTAATGTTTCATTAAATGATCTGTAGAAAATAGCATTCAAGATTCATTTGAACAGCCACCAAACACAAGTCTCTAAGGAGTGCTAATCACTTACATGTGACAGTTGTGATTGTTTATATGCAGTCCTAGCGTTGACATTCTTGACAGTGAACTTTACTTTTGATGTGTGACATTTTTCTAAGAGCTAATACTTATTTAAGTGTGAGAAATTCTGTAACACCGTGTTTAATTACCACCATTAATGTCTCAAGGCTGATATTATGAAAATGAATAAATTAAAACTGGTTCCTGAGTGGTGCATCAGACACGTGTCCAGTCTATTATTCAGCAATCATGAGGTTGAAAAGGGCATCCAAAAGGGCTAAATTGGCCGGTCTCTCTGGGTGGGAGAGATGTCATACTCTCTCTCCCCTATCAATCACTGCAACACACAAAAAACCCACCTTTTAATATCTCTGTTTGTACAATCGAATGGCCAGACCTTATAGATTGTTTTCAGTATTCCATGTTCATCAGTTTTAACATCAAATATCTGAAAATTTCATTATCTGTGATATTCATAATCATCATTATGCAGTGTCATTTACATCTTCGTCAGCTTTTTGGTCAATGCTAAGTACCACCCTCTAGCTAGTTTTCTATAATACAACAGTTATCAGTTGGACAGGGTGAAGGCTAGGACATACAGGGGTTAGACAATGAAACTGAAACACCTGTCATTTTAGTGTGGGAGGTTTCATGGCTAAATTGGACCAGC
>JAOVVG010000009.1:21556057-21566456 GCA_028566375.1 Leptodoras nelsoni
TAAAATATGGTTGAATGAATGTGGGTAAAGTCTGAGGTTAAAACTAGGTTTACCACAGTGAAGTGAAAGAAAGAACAAGAATAATGGGAAATAAGCATACCAAATTGCAAAATTGTATATTAAGCAGTTCTTGAGATGTAGAAACGTATCACCCTTATGGATGAAATTTCACTAAATTTGGTGTGCATCGAAAGAATAGAGTAGTGACGCAGAGTCTGAAGTTTTGTGAAGTTTGAACTTGCCTAGTGAAATGCCAGATTTGTGCTTTAAACATTATAGCACTAGGTGAATGCTACCCCACAAATGACTCCTAACGAGCTGGGGTAATGGGCCAATTTGTCATCTAAATCTTATATAATCTTAACAGTTTTTGGCAAATCAGTGTTTGAGCTATTACCCAAAAAGTGCCTGCAAAAAGAGCCTGCCCTAATTTAGATGCTAGTGCAAAGGACACAAACCTGATATTCCCTGTTGGATATGTGCGGCTACATACCGAGTGTCATGTGGATTGGTGAGGTCTGTGATTTCATCGACCAAAAAGTCGGTGGAGGAGGGAACATACAAAAAACCTGACAAAAACTACATAGCTGTCAGCACTAGCTGCAGAGGTCATAAAAAGCTGAGCTCTGCTTCTTGTTAAAACAGTATTGATGTAGTGGGTGTCAGTTTAGTCATTTGTATTATGGATGTATGTGATGATGAAGTGAATATTTTGTGCATGAGAATCCTGGAAGTGAAATGCAGATAGAAATCAGCACGTGTATTTAAACTGTCGCTTGGGAAGTGTTAGGAGGAGAACAGCAACCGTGGCAGTTTATTAGCGGACATACGTGATTCAGTGATTTGGCTAGTATTGCTTTGGTTGACAGGGGAGAGGAATGATGATCTGGATGTTTGGCTATATCTGTGTGTGGAATCTTCGGGATTCAGATTCCTGATCTCTTAACAATAGGGCGTGTTTTCCACATCTGCACATATCACAGAATAGTTAGGCTTCTGTTTTAGCCCAGGTTTCAGTCAGGGTGTGACTCATGTCTGCCAGTCTGACGGTTCATCTGCACTTTCTATATGGGCTGTGCATTTTATTCTAAATCATTTTCTACACTGTTGTGAATATCATACTTTACTGTTCAACCCAATTATTGCCTTTCTTTTCTTGTGCTGTGTGCAGGTGAGCCAATCAGCATGAACGGTTACGAACAAGAAGAGGAGAAGGAGGAAGCTTTCGCTAGCGCCGCCTCTGTGGACGTTTTCTCCCTCGCTCCTTTCCCTTCGATGCAGCAAGACATTTTCCTCCAGGCCCCATTTGGACCTCGTAAAAATGTTTCAGTGTTGCAACAGCCAGTCACAGCGAACTATGCCATGTCCGGTGTGGGACAGCAACCAAACACTGAGCATGGCGTCAGCCCGCGTCCAATCACAGGGCCCCATGTCACGTCTAGTGTCAGACAGCAGCCAGTGACGGGGCACCGTGTCTTGTCCGGTGTTGGACAGCAGCCAATCACAGCACACCGCGTTGTGTCCAGTGTGGGACAGCAGGCTGCGGTCGGGTCTGTCTCTGTTGGGCCACTTTATTCCTGGACTTTGGATGTCAGAACATCATTTCAGCCTAGGTGTCAACAGGAGAAGCCTTAACGTCTTACACAAAGTGGGTTTCGTTCCAGATACTTGGCAAAGTTGGCCAAGATTTTCAGGAGTAATGGCTTATTTACAGTGAACATGATGCAACTAAATTAATGTTTGTTTTACAAAGATCGTGCCAGCTTAAGTACCCGGTTCTCTCCACAATCAGTTTCAGCATTGTTTAGTGTATCCGAGTGTATGTGACATGTTCAAACAGACACACATTGTAAAATCCTATCAAGAAGTCAAACAGGAGAGTTTCCAAGTCTCTCGCTGACATCATGAGAATTAGCCCTGGGCCTCTGTGTGTTTAAAATTTCATCATGCCTCTTTTCATCATGTTTGGTGTAAATAGGTCTTGAATGAAATAATGTGGACGTGATTATTACCAGACACCTTACAACACTAACAACCGAATAAAGAACAGACACAACATTATCCCAGTGATGTATAGGACTGTAGGAGGCCTTGACTACCTGCTTCCCCTCTACAGCACTTTATTTTCCCTGTACTTCTTGTGTAAGCCTGTACTTCTTATGTAAGTATATTCCTTTTTCTATGCGTTTACATTGGTAAATTATTGCTTATATAACCGTATAACCACAACAGTATTTAGATATATACTCAACATATAAATGAAGGAGAATGTGAAAGAAGCATATCAAACTTCAAATTCAAATTAGAATGTAAAATGTAAAACAGCATTTTTTTTCTTGACATCTTTATTCACAAACTGCCTGTGATCATACTTGAATGAGAAAACAAAATACTGATTTCAAATCAAGCGATCTGGAGCCATTCCCCTGGTCTGACCCCTCAGCTCTCTGGAGCCATTCCCCTGGTCTGACCCCTCAGCTCTCTGGAGCCATTCCCCTGGTCTGACCCCTCAGCTCTCTGGAGCCATTCCCCTGGTCTGAACCCTCAGCTCTCTGGAGCCATTCCCCTGGTCTGACCCCTCAGCTCTCTGGAGTCATTTACATTTACATTTATGGCATGTAGCAGATGCTATTATCCAGAGTGACTTACAAAGGTGCTTAGTCAGTAACTTGGAATATATCAAGCTAGTGCTGTTAGACCTGAATTCAAGGTACTTTGAGCTATGATATGGCTAGAAATTAGCCATACAATACCTAATAAATTACAAGCATAACAAGTCCAATAACACAAAAGTGTTCCTAAACTACACAAAACCAATGAAGAACAAGACATATAAGTGCATACGATAAGTGCAGTAGAAAGCAGAAAACTCAAAGCTTAGTTAGTTGGTGTTGGTGAGTTCATTCCACCACCTTGGTGCCAGGACAGAGAAAAGCCTGGTGGCCTGCCTCCCATGTCATTTCTCTGGCCCGAACTCTCAGCTCCCTGGAGTCATTCCCTTGGCCTGGACTCTCAGCTTTCTGGAGCCATTCCCCTGCCCAGACCCCTCGGTTCTCTGGAGCCATTTCCCTGGACCAAACCATCAGCTCTCTGTAACCATTCCCCAAGCCCGACACCTCAGCTCTCTCGAGTCATTCCCCTGGCCCAACCCCTCAACACTCTGGAGTCATTCCCCTGGCCCAACCCCTCAACACTCTGGAGTCAATCTCCTGGCCTGACCCCTTATCTCTCTTAAGTCATTTCCCTGGCCAGAGCCCTCAGCTCTCTGGAGTCATTCCCCTGGACCAAACCATCAGCTCTCTGGAGCTATTCCCCTGGCCGGACCCTGACAGGCTGATAAAATCAAGGGTGTGTTCCAAATAACCAAAATAAGTTAAACAAAGGAAAGTAATTCATGAGAACAATGGCCTTATCAGGGTTGTGTATACCTGGTGGTATTTTTACCAACTGGAAACACAACAGGAGGTGGTAAAATGGATAAAGGAGTCCAAATATTTTTGTTTGCAATGCACTGTGCTCTCGTGGCACGTTAGTGTCACATCTTGTATCACCACTTGCTGCTGTTTGTCCGTATTGTGTTCATACTTCAAATGAACCGGACCTGAATTCTTTTAGAAACGGACTGAGCCCCACCTGCTCAGGCGATCTCAGTCTCAGTCTGCTCATTTGGTGCACACCAGAGTTCGAAAGGAAGTGATCACGGTTACTCTAATGAACTGCACGATCAGAACTATGGCACCAGGGTTCGTTTCAACTGAACCAAAGCTGACGAGTATGAACATACCATAAATCTCAAATGTAATGATGTTTGGGAGGCATGGTGGTGCAGTGAATAGCACAGTCACCTCACCTCACAGCAAGAAGCACCGGGTCCGAGGACCAGGCCAGGGTCCTACCTGTATGGCGTTTGAAGCGCGGTTGGCTCAAAGCACTTTTTGGGTAATAGCTTGAAAACTGTTTTGTCAAAACATTATGAACTTTTTATGGCCTCTATGAGGTGCATTGCCTTAGCTCAATATGATTCATCTAGCTTTTCACAAGCCAATATCTTGTGATGTAAAGGCTTAAACATCACAAAACACCATACCCTATATCACTATCACATTCTTAACCCACATACCAAATTTCATAAAATGTAGTCCATAGGGGTCGCAACTTGGAATGCTTATTTCAATTCATTCTTGCTCTTTCTCTCAGCAGTCATATTCCACCCTGCTGTGCTGTATGTTAGTTTTGATGGCTCACTAACACTAAATGCACTTTGTAGATGTCTTTAAATGAAAATGCAAGCAGGAAAAGTAAGAATGTATTATCTAAACTACTCAGACTACATGGATGCAGTAATATCATTGACCTTATGATGGCTGTGCAGTGAATAATGAGGACATCACTAAAGACAGCAAGCTAGAAAGTTAAAATAAAAAAATAAAGCAGAGCATGATGAGTTGCCTTCAAATTTCAGTCAGATTATTAGATAGACTTGTCAAAAGAACAGCTCAGTAAGTGCACATTATTATTTATAAATATGAAGTTTCTTCTTCAGTGCTGTATAAAGATGGGGGTGGAATTTCAGATCTCTGCTGTGAATGAATGCCTTTTAAGTAGTTTTGGCTTGGGTTCTGCTTCTCCTGCAGTGTTCATTGGCCGTGTAAACATCTGCCGTCAGAGTCTGCTGGCTTTCAGAACTGTTCCATTTCCACTCTCGCGTCACTTACGGTTTAAGTGTCTCGGAGCAAAACCTGCTGTGTCAGCACAAGGCTTAAGAGCAGATGCATTTCTTTTTACTTGTAACGAAGTAAACATATAACCTGTATGTCCGTGTGGCATTGTGTCTATCAGTGTCTCTATGTATGCATCCATTTCTGTTGACTTTTTCATTTCTGTGTTGTTATGCATGTCTGCATATCTGTTTATAGAGGACCGACCGAGACGGAGGGTAAAACCGTGGTGAATTATTAAAGAAAAAGTGATAAAAGTTCAGCCTGGGTTTTTTTTTTATTATTATTGTTTTATTTAAAAGAATTGAGCTATCTGTGTACAGTTACATAATGAACTGTGTGATCAGGGTAAGTTACAATGTACAAAAAAACATGCTCTGTGTTACGTTAATGCCCCAAAAATCTTCACATAGAAAGAGCCGCATTTTCAGTCGTATTTTCACAAGCAAGATAAAGATTACATCCGGAAAATAGAGAGAAAGTTCTGTAAATAAGGAAATTACTGAAAAAACAGTTAAATAGCTCTTTCTGAAGATATGACCACTGCAGATGACCACCCGAATATCAGAAACGATTTCTCATTAATGGTTATGTTACTGTTACTAACTAAAAGCGAAATGTGCTAACGGTTGTTTCGTTGCTGTCCAGAAGATAATACTGCTGTATATACACATTTAAAGTCTCCAGTTTTTACAAAATTAACACCT
Organism: Leptodoras nelsoni; assembly: GCA_028566375.1. Lineage (NCBI taxonomy): Eukaryota > Metazoa > Chordata > Actinopteri > Siluriformes > Doradidae > Leptodoras > Leptodoras nelsoni. The sequence goes on from JAOVVG010000009.1 coordinate 21,561,483, forward strand.
TATTTCACCTTTACATCATTCTCTCCCATCTTTATTACTTTAAAGCAAACAATTGTGCAAACACGCTCACTATTCTGAAAGCAGAACGCTGAGTTTGTGATTTTCTCAAGTACAAAGGATGTGAAGGATTGCGATTGCTCTTAATATGAGCAAGAAAGAAGGGTAGAAAAACATATTTTTAAAAATGTATGCAGGGATGACAAAGAAGGAGAAGGAATGGGAAAGAAAGCTTGAGGAATGATGGAAGAATAGAAGAAAGTAAGATAGGACTGTTCTACTTTATACGAGTTTAAGCGAAGCTGCTGATTGGTTAGCTGCTTTACCACCATGACGTCAATAGCTGGCATTCCGAATCCAAATTTCCTAACGTTTCTTCAATGTGCTTGACTCGGAATGTTCCTGGTTCCAGTCCTTTCTCCAAACCACACCTCCAGAGACTCTGTGTTCATGCAATAATTTTCCCTCAAAGGGATCAATATTGGAAATAAGTGAAAACATCTCATGATCCCAAAAACTCTTCTCATTTACACTACACATCATTCCTGTTTAATTATTAGATCGACTTAGATGCCTGTTGTCATTCGGGATATAACCTACCCAAAATGCAGTGCTGCATTTTCCCTTTTAAAATGGTAGATGAAGTTGTTTATAGGCTCTACTTGTATGATGACATCAGGCTGTTCCTGTCAGTGTCCTGTCACTGGTACCACCTCAGGTCAGTAGCCCTTTAACTTTAGATAGAGGGTCGGGGTGGCGGACGTGATGGAGGAGGAGCTCGCATGGATGGAGCCGTGTAAGGAGGTGGAGCCAGACAAGAAGACGTTGGTAGTGTAGTCGAAGCCTGAAAACTTGGTGGAGGAGAAGGAGGTGGGCATCTAGTAGGTGGAGGAGAGTATGGAGGTGGAGTGGTGGCAGAAGGTGGTGGAGTGGAGGGGAGAGGAGGAAGAGAGGCGGTAGAGGATTGAGAAGGGTAGGAGGGGTAGGAAAAGTGGTCAGGGTATGAAGAGTGGGCAGAGTAGATGCAGTTTGGGTTGGGAGGAAGTTGGCATTTTGGGGCAGGTGGGGTGGAATTGAGGGGCAGACTGTAGATGGGTCCTGTGCTGTCTTTGTTCTTGTTGGAGTTGTTGTGTGGATAACGAGGTGGAGGGTATGATTTCACCCTGGTGAAGTTCATACACCGACCCTGAGAGGGAAAAAGAAGACAAACTTAAAGCTAGTATTTTATTTTTTATCTCTAGTCTGCACTAATTGGCTGAATACAGATTCTTAGAAGATGCCACAACTTTGACCTTCAAATAGTCCAGACTAGATCCTGTGGACTATAAACTCTGGAATGCAATGGAAGAGAAAGTTTACAGAACAAAGTTGCCCAATGTTAAAGAAAGCATCCTGGGTGCGTATGGTGGATGAGAACAGCAAGTTATCAGTGAGGCGGTTAAACAATGGCCTCAACGAAATCAAGATTGTATCCAAGCTAAAGGAGATCATTTTGAACCTAAACAGTGCCGGTGAATTTAAAGCACGATTATTGTAGAATGAATATGTTGATTTTTGTTAACCAATGTCATCAGGGAGTCAAGATATATACAAAGATATAAAAAGGTTCCCTTTTTTTCTGGACACCATATATTAACACCCCCACCCTGTAGTAACTAAAATGGAATTACGTGTAAACTGCTAAATGGCGTTCTTTATTATTTTTTCTTTGAAAATGTCTTAAAATCAGATTTACAAGGTACGCACTATCCCAGGAGCACAATGTCCTTTTCAATAAAATGCGTAACGGATCACATTTCACTTTCTAATTTGCATTCTATTAGTGAAACTCTGCACTGAGTTTTCAGCACCAACACTTCCACCGTTCTCTTCATTCTATACATCTTTCAGAGATGTTTAAAGTAAAGGTAGACCTGCTGTCGTTCTTCGCTCTAATGCTCTCAGCAGATCTCCCTTAGAGATTTATTTGCATTCCTTCAGAGAGGAGCGCTATTACCAGTCTGCTCCAGTCCTTGACTCTCTTGTTCCCAACATCTGCAAATCTTTTTCTAGTCTGTTTCTCCTCCAAGCTTTTCTTGTGCAGTGTCATGAAGGCAGTCAATTCATACACTCTTAAATAACTTGATTATTCCTGACTCTGCATGCTTTTCCTCAGCTCTATTTCTGCAACTCTTTTTTTTATAAGAGACTGCTGAGAGACAAAGTGGGAATGAATGTCAAAGGAATTAAAGCTCAACTCAGATGGCATCTAGTGCTCATTGTGTATGTTATTACAATATATTAGATTATATTTATTCTTATTATAATCTATAATCTATATTAGATGGAGTGGTAGGGCACTCTGGGTTTGTAAATGAATTATGTAGATTGACCCTCATTTATGATTATAACAAATGAGGCCCCTGGGAGTATAAAACACTAGTAACACAGATCTCTGGGAATATATGTTTCTAGAAATATAGGACTAGGGTATGGGAATGCTAGTCAGAACCTCTGGGTTTGTTGATGAACTATGTAGGCTGAACTTCATTTATGATGATAACAAATGTGTCCCCTGAGTATAAAACACTAGTAACACAGAACCCTGGGAATATATGGTTCTAGACATCTAGGACTCTAAGGACATATGTTTGATTCCTAGAAAGTTTTCAGCAAGGAATTCTAAAAACAAAGGAACCAAAGACCCTGGGAATAGAAGAACAGTGAGGACATAAAGCTTTGGGAAGGTTGCTGGCAAAAAGACATTGCAAGTGGGAATGAATGTCAAAGAAATTAAAGCTTGACAGAAACAGACGGCCACTTATCTTTATAATTTTACAGTATGGAGTGGTAGGGCATGGGAACCCTAACCAGAACTTGTTTTGTCTGTTTTTTTAATGAACTATGCAGGTTGAGCCTCATTTATGATGACAACCAATGAGGCCCCTGAGTATAACATGCTAGTAACACAGATCCCTGGGAATATATGTTTCTAGAAATATAGGACTCCAAGGCCATATGTTTGTTTCCTAGAAGATTTTCAGTGAGGGAACCTGGAATCCTAAAAACAAAGGGATCAAAGACCCTGGGAATAGAAGAACCCTGAGAACATAAAGCTTTGGGAAGGTTGCTAGCAAAAAGACATTGCTGAGACACAAAGTGGGAATGAATGTCAAAGAAATTAAAGCTTAATATATTAGAATGACAGTCACAGAAACAGGCGGCCACTTATCTTTATAATCTTACAGTATGGAGTGGTAGAGCATGGGAACCCTAACCAGAACTTGTTTTGTCTGGTTTTTTTAATGAACTATGCAGGTTGAACCTCATTTATGATGACAACCAATGAGGCCCCTGAGTATAAGATGCTAGTAACACAGATCCCTGGGAATATATGGTTCTAGAAATATAGGACTAGGACATGGGAACCCTAGCCAGAACCTTTATTTTGTCTGGGTTTGTTGATGAACGATGCAGGTTGAACCTCATTTATGAAGACAACCAATGAGGCCCCTGAGTATAAGACACTAGTAACACAGATCCCTGGGAATATATGGTTCTAGAAATATAGGACTCCAAGGCCATATGTTTGATTCATAGAACGTTTTCAGTGAGGGAACCTGGAATCCTAAAAACAAAGGAACCAAAGACCCTGGGAATGGAAGACCCTGAGAACAAAGCTTTGGGAAGGCTGCTGGCAAAAAGACATTGCTGAGAGACAAAGTGGGAATGAATGTCAAAGAAATTAAAGCTTGATATATTAGAATGACAGTCACAGAAACAGACGGCCACTTATCTTTATAATCTTACAGACTTGTTTTGTCTGGTTGTTTTAATGAACTATGCAGGTTGAGCCTCATTTATGAAGACAACAAATGAGGCCCCTGAGTCTAAGACACTAGTAACACAGATCCCTGGGAATATACAGTATGGTTCTAGAAATATAGGACTCCAAGGCCATATGTTTGATTCCTAGAAGATTTTCAGTGAGGGAACCTGGAATCCTAAAAACAAAGGAACCAAAGACCCTAGGAATACAAGAACCCTGAGAACATAAAGCTTTGGGAAGGCTGCTGGCAAAATAGGAAGCATGAGTACATAGAAGTAGACATGCACTTGGAGACTGCAGACCTCCACCAAGGCCAATAGGCCAGTCTTTTTTACAACAGGTTCACCCATGCATCTTGCAAAAATAATATGTGCATCCACATCGAGACTCAAATCCTCTCCAAAATGTAACAGATTCTTAATTAGCCCATGCTACACCCTTTCACCAAATTTCATGATAGTCAGCCTTTTAGTTGTTCTGTAATCCTGCTGAATGTCAAAACAACAAACCAACAAACAAAGCACACTGAAAACATAACCTCCTTGGCGGAGGTAACAACAAATAGCCTATTGTTATACTGTACAACCTGAAAACATACAGTTGGACCTGTGATGTTCTGCGAAACTAGGAATCTCAGGAGGAACCTTGAGTGCATGGGAAGCAGGTAACCTTTAAACATTAAGATCATACAGGACTCATAGGACCCTAGGAATGTGCAGTATGATCCTAAGAGAATTGGCATTCACTAAATCTGTAATGAATCAGATATGGCAATACTGTAGGTTCTCACCTTTTCTCCAGGTTTTGGCCTCATCACAGAAACGCGATCGTACCCTCTCTTCAGCCACACAAACAGAGCATCCAGCTTTCCCTGAAACACATCACGATAAGACACGTTAAACAGACACAGTCACTACACAATTCACTCACACATCTACTATTTTCACTACATAATGTAGGCCATGTGGGCATCCTCAGACACCACAGTGCATTATGGGTATTCTGCTGACTTCATTAGGACTAGCAAATTGTGGGGTTTCATAAGAACACTGTATGCTTGTATTCTCTACAATTTTAGAATACAGCTATAATACATTCATTCATTCATTTTCTTGACCGTTTATTCCTTTTCAGGGTCACAGGAGAGCCGGTGCCTAGCCGGCAGCATA
>JAOVVG010000009.1:21779658-21790113 GCA_028566375.1 Leptodoras nelsoni
TTTCATTGTCTAACCCCTGTACATATATACGTCATATATGGTGCATAGCCAAAACATAACCAAAAACACTGAACAAAGATCATTAAATACAGCAATACAATATGATATTCTAAAAATTTTTCAAAAATTGCCCTTATTGGATTTATCTGATGAATTGGTCAGGCAAAAACTTTACCCTTCATCATCAGCTGATGTAAGGAAAAAATTCAATAAGAACACTTAAATAAAACTAAACTCTGAGCCTTCTCCTGTCCAAGAGGGTTTTTTTTTTCCTCCATCTGGTCCATTTAACCAACATCAGCAGATCTGCAGAGTCTCAGCCTGCTGTCCATCAGTTTTCAGCTCAGAGCAGATTAACGTGTGGCTTTCCAGCTTTCCAGCTATTCGTGACCCTTGGCCACAGAGCTCACATCACTGGCTATCCAAATTGTCACATTATCACAATTCCTCCTTTCGTGCCATATTACATTCAAACAGTAACATGTGCACACTCTTAACACGTAACTAACACAGAGTCCCTTGTGTGGCATGCATCGCTGTCTCAAGCAAACGCTGGCACTGAACATACTGATGTATAAAAACATCTTATGATGGAAAGATCATAGGTGTAACAGGTGTTGTACAAATTTTTGGCAAGGACAGTGATGCTAGGATTCGACTGTATAATATAGGCATGTGTGTGTGTGTGTGTGTGAGAAAGAGTGTGTGGGGTGTTACCTGTAGAAGTAAGAGCAGCCTCTGACACTGTTGTGACAGAAGTGCTCCTGTGTTTTTTCACTGCCGTAATCCTCACCAGGGTCTGACCAGAGCAGGTCACACATCGGCCCGAAAGCTGGCGGCTCCTTAAACCGGTCTAACTGCAATGCGAATGCGTACACACACACACACACACACATCAAAGAAATTGTCTAGCATTACCAGGGTTCCCGCTGTCAACATTTCACAACTTTTTTATCACTCGTCAGGGACCCTTAATGACGTGTAAGTTACTCCCCAGCTCAGGCATAATCACTAAACAACAATCATCTCTTTCCCTTCTTTCCTAATCAGGTAGTTAGGATACACCCATTCAAGGGGAAACTGTATCAATAATAAAATTATTTATTTCCCTAAATTACATTCAACAAAATCAAATTTCATTGAACTGACTTAAGTTTATGACTTTTCCAGTATTTCCCTGGTATTGTTGGTCATTGTTGTCATTCGTTGCAATTTGTATGTAACTTAAATCTTCTTACATAAATAAAGTACAGGACGATTTATTTTGCACGCATTCAAACATGGAAATAATAATACTTAGCTATAGGTCAATATTATACACACCACACACACACACACAGACACACACCTTGCGAATGTCGTCGAGGCAGGTGACTTCGGGTGACAGGCCCCCGTGCACACACAGGAACTGCTGATTCAACAATGCGGCCAGAGGCAAACAGTCAAACGCCTCCATACACGCGTCATACACACGCTCCGAATACTTTATCTTGCCTGGGATTGGGGAGAAAGAGAAACACACACACACACACACACACACACACACACACACAGACGTAAAGGAGAATGTCTGTTTGACATATCGCAGCAGGGCCCAGAGTGTGAAGGCCTGCCAACTTTCCAGCGTTGGAGGAAACATGCCTTGTTAGGTGATGTTGCACTGGACACGCACGCTAATTAGGAGGAAACACAGCATTGATTAAATCTCTCTTGCTCACACACGCTCACACACACACACACACACACACACACACACACACACACACACACACACACACACACTCATACGCTCAGTGTGCAGTAATTCAGATATACGATGTAGAACTAGCAGCAGTAGAGGACAAGTAACAGTTTGTTTCAAGGCCGATCTTTATCACAAGTGTGTGATCCACTCCAGGGCGTTCACTCGCTCGCTCGCTCACACACACACACACAGACACACACACAGACACACACACAGACACAGACACCGATAGAGAGAGAGAGAGACAGACACAGACACACAGAGACAGACAGACACAGACACAGACAGACACAGACACCGATAGAGAGAGAGAGAGACAGACACAGACACACAGAGACAGACAGACACAGACAGACACAGACAGACACAGAGACACAGACAGACAGACAGACAGACACACAGAGACACAGACAGACACACAGAGACACAGACACACAGACAGACATAGACACACAGACAGACATAGACACACAGACAGACATAGACACACAGACAGACATAGACACACAGACAGACACAGACACACAGACAGACACAGAAACAGATAAACAGACAGACAGACAGACAGACAGACAGACACAGAGAGACACAGAGAGACACAGAGAGACAGACAGACACAGAGACACAGACACAGAGACACAGAAACAGATAGACAGACACACAGACACAGAAACACAGACAGACACAAAGACACAGAAACACAGACAGACACAGACAGACCCTGCACATAACAGAGGACTTGTCTGCTATTTTGAAAGCATCATTACTCATCTCTAATGTCCTCAATCACAGACAAACTCTCTCTCTCTCTCTCTCTCAGAAACACACATTGCAGTATATATTAGGTATATACTATACATATTGAAGAATTATTATAAAACTGGAACAGTTTTACTCGACAAAAGATATTGCACAGAATCAACATGGAATACGGCGTGGAAAGGCAAAAGACTGAATTCTGGGTGGTGGGATGTAGGATGTAGGAGGTGGGAGGGGGAAGGTGGGATGTAGGAGGTGGGAGGGGGCGTGGAGCGGCATGGTTGTGGACTATCCATACTGGTCGCGTGACCCAGACGCTTCTTCATTCAGCATGGATGTAAAGAGCTGCTACCTGAATTACAGAAGTCTTCCTGTCAGCTAGAACCAGTCGGGCCATCCTCCCCTGACCTCTCTCATCGACAAGGTGTTTCGGCTCACAGAACCATCGCTCACTGGATGCGTTTCCGATAGGAGCGAAGGATGGAGCTATGTTTTGTTATTTCACCACGGACGGGAAACATCATCTGTGTTTTAATCTTCCTACTCACAGCTCCTAAAGCAGACAGAGCTTGTGTGCATGTCACACTACCCTTGAATCACAGGTTGCCATGGTACTAGTGCTTTGCTACTGCGTCACGTGATTTTGACAGATGTGTCTCAGACATTTACTGAGAGACATGAAATAAATCAAAGTTGATCCCTATAGGGTCAAAACAACCAGCGCTCGCCTGCGATGTAGGGCGAACCGGCACTGACGCGCGCTCCGGCGGTCACGCGGTGATTATGATAAACTGTCTAAATGTTACTCGGTGCTAATTACACTTGCCTACAAGCCCTATACTCTGACGCGATTGTCTATGTAGCTGTTTATATGTGCTGAGATTTTGGAAACAGTAGATCAGCAGGAAAAGACAACAATTCGCTTCTCATTTGCATAACTGTGATATGGTGTTGCATGGCCACGCCCACTTCACAGCACTGATAGTTGTGCTGCTTTGTGGTGCTCCAATTCACCAAATCGTATTTGGTGATGAATGTTTTTATGCACTGTGTAGCTGCTTTGTCACACACACACACACACACTCAGAGATGTGTACTCACACTCTTGCTTGAAGGTAAAGTACTCTGTGAGGTGCCGACACTCGTGGTTTCCTCGGAGGAGGAACAGTGTGGTGGGGTGGTTGATCTTCAGGGCCCACAGATACAGCACACACTGCAAAAACACACATGTATACACACACACACACACACCCACCCACACAGAGAAAGACAGTGAATATCTCTGCAATGAGGAGGAAAAAAGACAGTGTAGTGTTGTACTAGATCAGCTGCAGTATAGTTGTTGTAGTATATCCCATTTCCGTCGTCTGCCCCATTCACAGTGCATCAGAATGCAACAAAAGCAAACATGGCTAAACAAAAGCAAACATGGCTATGCTTTCACTGGTGACTCACAATGAAGCGTATCTGACACTTGTCTTGTGCTGCTAGTAGCTGGTTATGCTCTCTGAGTCACGCTGCTCTCTGCTCTGCCTTCTCCGTTTCTGAACAGCCAGAGTCATTTCGTTACCTGGCACTGAATCGGTGAGGAAATGCTCCTATACCTGCCCTTAAAAGTGTGGAGGACTCTTTCAGATCCTAGGAGCTATACTGCCACAAAAACAGCGTTCACAACAGTGTTAGAAAATAAAAGGTCATTATTAAAGAGTAGCGAGGACGGTTTGTTTTATGTGCAGCAGACACTTGCGCTGTAGAGAACATCGTCAGACCTCCTCTTGTCCTCTTTTCCTTTCCTGTGTTAGCCTGCTTATTTTGCTATGCTGGAAGCACATGGCTGTTACCACACACAGCACCATCCTGTCCTCCTGACTCATCTCTGTAAATAAAGGGATGCGGAAATACGGGAAATACCCTGGTGCAGCAGAAAGTTTAACTGCCCTGGAGCTCGTCAGGAGGGAAGCTCCTGAAACCCTGAGCTGTCCTGACCAAGGTTCGGAGGCAGAAAGCTACACACGCAAGTCTCACACACACACAGACGAAGGGTTTCATTGCAGTCACGTCCCTTGTGCAGAGGAACGGAGGATGCTGTAGTGTGATTTAGCGAGAGGGAGCTCCAGAGGGAGGGGGAGTCGCAAAGGAGATGAGAACCACTGCAGTGAGGACAACAGCGGATCGAAATGCATGGAGAGGATTCGAACATAATGACTAATCGCATTCCACAATAAGCTTAATTGTAAGAAATGTTATGATGAACACGCTAGGATTCAATCACAATGCATCAGGAAGCTGATTTCTCGGAAATCGTCAGAAACCAAGTACACTAAACCCCTAGCTGACTTTTCAGATTAAATCGCCTGATCGGACTAATGAGCCGTTCCAGCTTTAACCGCACGCAGAGACGTAGCCAAAACTCCCACTAATCGCCTCGAGGCATTTTAGCTAAACGTTCTTAATCCTGTCACGGAAAAGCTGTCAAGCTCTGCTCATAACGCACCTTTTGATCATGCCTGTGAACACGGATATAAAAACCGGTTTCCTTTTGACAGGACCTTCGAGTTATATAATTTACCCCAGGTGGTGATGTTCTGAACAGATGAAGATTCACCTGCCAGAGCAAGACACTCGTTTCTATAGTAACAATCAATCACTCAGGGTAACGTACATAAATCTCGGGAGGTTCAACACTACAGCTAAGAGAACAAGTCCACGTGGCGTAGACCATAGCGTTGAAGGCAATGATTTCTATTTATAAGCTTTGCTTCGCCTTTCTTATCAAAATAATAAAATGCAGCTATCAAAAGTGCACCTACTCAAAGACAAACGCTCAGATGAAAGATTATAAATGACTCTGCTTGTAAGTTATTTAACCTGACAAGTAAAGCGTACAGGCAGAGAGAAGCGCACGGGTCTCAGAGATGAAGTGAGCTGAGAGCTGCTCTCTTGGGTATCTGTTCCATGCTTGTGAACACCTCTGTGCACTGATGCTGATACTACATGCCTCAAAACCTCCAACCTAAGCTATGTAAGACAATTCCATGCTTCTTGTATAAGCTTGGCATCATCTCAGCCTACAACAAAGTCATATGATGCCCCGCCCCCAAACGCTGTCCGTCGCTGCAGCCGCTTTTCAAGAACAGTCTAATCAGAGCTTGGTAGAATAAACCTGGTATTATATAAACCTGCATCACATCACACAACAACATGTTGAAAAGATTAGTTATAGTGATGCTCCCATCTGGGAATACTAGCCTCCTGCTATTAACAGCATGAACTAAATTAATAAATGCAATTTTCTATCTAGTAGTAAATGAGGTTTTTCTTCACTAAGGGCTGTTGCCATGGTAACACGGTTAACTGTCACCAAATCGTTCAAACAGCAAATTCATTAATTGGGTAATTAGGTCAAAGCCGAGATTTCAACATTCGTGCGATGGATATAATATGTGAATGCGCGTTTTATGGCTTAACCGATGTTAGAATGTAAAAACGGGGAGTGTAAGGCTAGCAGGTGGTCGTATACGATTGAAGTCCAGACCTTTGTGGATGTCTGATGTCCAGAAAGAGCCAAAGCAAAGGAGTAGTCTTTGTAACACACACACACAGGCAGTGTTTGATGGTGCTGAGCAGCAGTGTGTCCACCTGCACACCTTTCAACTCTGACATTTCATTGCACCCCATAAAATAAGCTCTGTTCCCAGCATGCGCTGCACCATGGTGGGTCTCGAAGGTCAGATACACCCCCCAAAAACACATGCATGTGTGATGTAGCACACCTTCCTAGGTGTAACGATGCATCGGGCCACGATGCAAAAATGTGGCGATGTGCATCGTGGACATATCATGATATCACATGCGCTCTGTTTATAATGCCATCTAATGCATGCAATAGCATTTTTTAACAGCAGGGGGCTCCACCTTCACTAGCACGTCATACGTCATGCTCTCATTCACCTCAGTCTGAGACGCAGCTTCAAAACAAAAGCAAACGTGATGCAAACTTTGACAGAGGCAGGGGCTACCCCAGGATCTTTCTTTTAAATTGAAGGGAGACTAAAAATCTTTGTTAAAGTTTTAACTCAAAAAACTGCACATATTTGCGTATATTTATAGATATGGTGAATATACATAGATACATACGTCTGCATATATTTACAGATATGGTGAATATACATATATACATACATCTGCATATATTTATAGATATGGTGAAGCTGCAAAAAACGTATATATACACAAGAAAACGTGCATTGTTTTACACTTCAGACATAAAAAAAAGTTTCAAATATGGTCATAAAATGTAAAATATGGTCATACAATCGAATCGTGAACTCGTGAACTGAGTGTATCGTTACACCCCGACTATTTAAACACATCTCTGATTTCACATCTGCTCTCCTGAGTGCTACAACACAAACACGCCCATCACTAGTGTGTAAGAAAGTCTAAAGGGAAGCAGTAGAAACTGACACGTACGCCTAAATATAGTGAGCGTCTTTCCTCTTGTGGTATGTATAAAGAGATGATGCGATAAGTACTACAAGCTGGAGTTTGTTTGATGCAATCTTAGCTAAATTTACTGCATGACCTTATGGCTGGAGTTTTCAGTGCACCAGGAATAATCATATCATTTTAAACTACAGCCAGTCGTCTAGTAAGCGGCTACAAGTATCGTTTCAGTGGAATGATGTAGCGTGTACAAGACATACTGCATGTGCCTGGTGTACTGAAGCACCTGACTCGGTTACAGAACAGCCAAGAGTGTTCAAGAAACATCACACCTGACCTTAGCTTAGTGAACTAGCTGAAAATGGAGAACAGTGAAAGCCTGTTTTCACCAAATGACTTCACCCTTGCCATGGCTTCGGCGAGGACGTTATCCTAGATGAAGGTACTCAGTCATGTATGGCTTACTCCAAAGACAGAGCCAGAAGAGAGACCCAGGGTGATCACTGGGAGGCATCTGACTCGCCTGAACGGAAGTACAATTACGCATGCAGACGTCCAGAAAGATGCTTCTTATTCACCATGAATGGGTGATGGAACTGAATTGTGGGTCTGCTGCTTTGCTTTGCTTGGAGTGAAAGTTGAGGACAATTTTCAAGAGGCAGCTGTGAACCAATCGAATTCCAGCGCAGGTGTTAACCAATCGAATTGTGTTTATGCAAATATTCCAGCGCAGGTGTTAACCAATCAAATCACATTTATGCAAATATTCCAGCGCAGGTGTTAACCAATCGAATCACATTTATGCAAATATTCCAGCGCAGGTGTTAACCAATCAAATCACGTTTATGCAAATATTCCAGCGCAGGTGTTAACCAATCAAATCACATTTATGCAAATATTCCAGCGCAGGTGTTAACCAATCGAATCACATTTATGCAAATGTTCCAGTGCAGGTGTTAACCAATCGAATCACATTTATGCAAATATTCCAGCGCAGGTGTTAACCAATCGAATTGTGTTTATGCAAATATTCCAGCGCAGGTGTTAACCAATCGAATTGTGTTTATGCAAATGTTCCAGCGCAGGTGTTAACCAATCAAATCACGTTTATGCAAATGTTCCAGCGCAGGTGTTAACCAATCGAATTGCGTTTTTGCAAATATTCCAGCATAAGTGTTACCCGTGCTCTTAATGGGGAAAAAAATAAACCAACTCTGTAGATGGGCTTTTGTTATAGAACATGTAATTTTTTTTTGGTTTGTGTCCAACTATTTGTCCGTTGTTTAAACGTTACTGAGAAACACATTTGATAACCATGTTATTACAACCAGATAATACAGCTGAAGTGATTTGCAAGGCATTAACAGGTTAACATGTTAACTATCGACAAAGTACACAGCTTGCTAGCGATTCTAAGCAGCATTCGGCGTGGTCGGTTGTAGAAAAATCCAGCCTAACTTGTAGAGAAGCCCTGGTGGTGCATAAAAACAGAGTCGTGTTCTTGCACAAACTGCACTCCTTTCGAAACGAATAATTTAAAGATGCACAGCCGAAGCAAGACACGCCCCTGTGGGTGGGACATATGTATATATGCATATGTATAGATGTACATGTCCAAAACCATTTATATATTGGTGCAAGATATGCTTTCATACTGGTTTCCACAATGCTCAGACAGGTACGAAAAGCTCTGAAAAGCAAAATTTGTAAATCAGGTTTTGTCACAGGTCTTTCAAAACGCTGTGTTACACACATCCTGTTTTGTTACTGGGTGTGATCTTCAAGAAGACCAATAGAGAGGAAATTAGTTAGGGTGGCATAATTCTCACCTCGATGCTGAAGTAACCTCGATCCACATAATCGCCCAAGAATAAATAGCGCGTGTTATTGGGGGAACCGCCGACCTCGAACAGCTTCATCAGGTCGAAGAACTGTCCGTGAACGTCTCCACACACTGCAGGCAGACACACAGAATACAACGTGAACCCATGAGAATGCGTTACATCAGAAAAGAAAAGATCAGCAGCAAGTTCTGTCCTGCTTGGATGGATTACTGCACTTTTATATTTGGAATATAGTTCAAATAGCTCATTTTTATTACAGCATTTCACAGACACCCTAGTACAAGTGTTTTGAAGTCTGTAATGAGACCTCATGCGAGTTCGCCAGGCCAGGGACAAACAGTAGTAGCGAGAACATTTTGTGAAAACCAGACGCTTTATATTATTGGCATTAATAAAAGAATAGAAAATAGAAAAGCACTCCAACACAAACACAAAGTGTGACACATAAAACTATTCATTTGATTATGACCAGAGAAGCGGCGCTGTATAAATGCAGGACGGGACACGCTCTCTGTGCACGGCCATAAGCTGTAAAAACAAATGACTTAACTCATAAAATCTAGTGCTTGTATTGGCGAAATAATAAGTCAAAAATAATTTAGACGTCTCTTTTTCAGGCTTCACCCTGATCACTGGTTTTGTGTTCACTATGGAGCATCAATCTTAGCGTGCTCTACTGGAACGTGTGCATGGACGTGATGCTATTTTGAACGACGCTCAAATACACAAACGCTGTAGCGCCCTCTCAGACAGCAGTATCAGCACCAGGATTACGGAGTGTGAAAACTTCAGACTGTGAACTTTAAATGTACTCCTATTCCGAGTTCAGCCTTGTCAGTCGCCATGCGACATTTGTTTTATATTTTTTATTTTTATGCCATACATTTTCAGCAAAACCATTTTCACTGATTAATGTGAGCGTTATCTGAAACTCCTTAAACCAATCATCGGTCAGACTCTGCATATGACGGGCCATGCTGCTTCAGTCAACGTATCCAAACTTCTGATTCATCTTTCAGCAGAAGATAAAGGTTTTCTTTTCAGCTGGAATGGATACTACCATCTCCACCTACTCCGCAATCAACTAAACCATCATGTGGTCTTTAGCACCTTCAAAAGCAGGTTAGAGAAAGATCATATCCTGAAATATCACTGCTTGTCCGTTTCACACTTGAAGCAAAGTCCAAGAATCAAAGCATGGTCTCATTAGCGTCGAATCAGAGAGCGTGGTACGACATGATCATGTAACCTCCAGCAACAGCTCATATGACATTAAAGACTCAGGGAGGGGGTACAACAAGGGTGGAAGGCCATTTTTATCTCTGCACCTGTTAAGGGATAAAAGAGGGGTTTCCTGTGGCCTCCTCTGGGAAATCAAAGGCGGCGTAGGCGGCCGGGGTGGGGCGCTAGTCGCTCTTTGACATTTGAAACAGGCCCAATCAAAGGATTCCCTCTTATCAAAACAAGACTGGCTCCCCCCTCAAGCGAGTCGGGGAACTGATTAATGCAAAAGGCAGTCAGGAAATCACTAAGCTTAGGAAGGGTGAGGCTAAAAATCATAATCTCATAAACAGGATTTCATTGCATATACATACAGGGGTTAGACAATGAAACTGAAACACCTGTCATTTTAGACCACAATAATTTATTAGTATGGTGTAG
>JAOVVG010000009.1:23994050-24004161 GCA_028566375.1 Leptodoras nelsoni
GCCCTTAGTGTGTGAATGCGAGTGTGAATGTGTGTGTGTGTGAGCCCTACGATGGATTAGCGGCCTGTCTAGGGTTGGTTCCTGCCATTGCGCTCAGAGTTGCCGGCTGGGCACCGGCTCCTCCGTGACCCCATAACTGGGAATAAGCGGTACAGAAAATGACTGACTGACATTTTAATTAGATTAGACTGTGACAGTAACATCGGTCTGTACTATACACGAGTGTCGTTATTTAAACGAAAACCTGATCTCATTGGAATCTGATCTCATGTGCTGTAGTCTTGAACATTCAAGGTACCAACAGAGAGCCTGCACCTTTTCAATCGAAACAGATGCAGAGGATCATAACAGACTCAATGTTTGAGACCATAACATGCCTTATAGCCATTTAGTGCCATTATATTTCTAATTTTAGCCATATTTCTCAAATGAAAGGAAGCTACTGTATCCTAGTCGTATTATCTACTGATCAGACTGGGACAGTAACCGCGGTAACGTCTTTACGCGTGCATCACATACGAGCATCGTTATTTAACAAAAAGGACCTGATCTCATTGGAAACGTGCAGAAATTCATCCAAACGTTGAAGAGCAGCATTGGAAGCTTTTCTGAGAGGAAAACTTTACACACAGTTTCATTATTTATTCCCTCAGATTTCCTCCCGGAGTGTTTATTCGGTCCCTGCGGAAGAGTGATAATGGATTTCCTCTCCACGTATGCGTTACTATCAGCCTATCCTATACAGCCGAGGAACGGTTCTCCTCAGGGTGTGCAGTACGGTCGAATGAGCACCATGCTTATGGAAAATGAGATGAGGTCAGGAGAACCTCGGGAGAATGAAATAAAAAGGGAAAACTAAGACACCGGATGGAAGTAGAAGTGCAAAATGTATTTTCTGCAACAATAAAAAGGACAGGGTGAGATGATAGAAGTGCTAAACTGATAGTGTTTATACATTTTGTTAACAAATGACCAAAAAAATGCAAATTTTAGGAACATGAAAGCATCCAGATGTAGGAGAAGGACTTCAAAGCAAAAGTATGTCAGTTACACTTACATACATGAGTGAATGATTATAAATCTGGCTGGTGGACTCTGGCTTTTGGATGCTGTTGTGTGTATATAATCCGTCGTTTCCTAATGATCACTTTCATCATGTCTCACACTGCCTGTCCTCCGGTCATTCCTTTCATGTCCACAAAGACGTGACGAGTCTCAGTGCTCGCAGTTTTACCTCCGGTTCTGAAGCAGCAGGACATCAGGAGGCTTTTACTCATCTGATTTGCCCCCCTGTGAGTAAACCCAGGGGCAGAAGACGTGACGGGATAAGGGGGCGTGGCGCGATGGGAGAAGGTTTGGGTCAGAGGGGTGGTGCTGGTGGATCTGCAGATGCAGCGGCATTTAAGGACGTTCTGGAAGGCTTTTTTGAACTCCTGGCTGAAGCAGGTGTAGATTATGGGGTTTAGGCAGCTGTTGAAGTATCCGAGCCAGAAGGTGATCTTAAACACGGTGTCTGAGGGTCGGTGAGACGGGAAGATGGAGCCTGGGCAGACAAAACACAATAGATAAAAATGAGAAAAAATACTGTGTATCAGGAATTTATTACCTTACTGTAATTAATGACTCGGATTTATAATGAGGCTTAAAGACCCACCTGCATTAATTAAACTGAGTCTGGATAAACTAATGATGAAAATGACACAACTAAAGGGGGCTATTTATTTATATAATATATTTTATAATATATTTTATAATATATAATATATATAATATATTTATCTAATATACAATTATTAGTTTTTTATTTATTATGAATTATTTAATTATTATATATTATTTTTGATTTATTGTAATTATATATTATCAATTAATTAATTTATCAATCAATCTATCAATTAATTAATTAATTAATAACTTTTTTTTAATGTACTGCCTCACTACCACATTCTTTAGAGATCCACCAAATGTTGTCCATAGGGGGCGCTTTTTAATATATTAATAGTTACATTTACTGTTAAAGAACAAGTTAGTTCCTGTTCTCATTTATATTATAGCAGCTATAAACAGCTGTTCCTTCACCAGCTTCACAAACCTGAGCTCTCTTGAGGTTCATGAGAATTAATTGTATAGTACAGTATAGTGTGGTATGGTATGGTATAGTATAGTATAGTGTGGTATGGTATAGTATGTTGTGGTATAGTATAGTGTGGTATGGTATAGTATGGTATAGCATAGTGTAGTATAGTACAGTATAGTGTGGTATGGTATAGTGTAGTGTAGTATAATACAGTACAGTATAGTGTGGCATAGTACAGTATAGTATAGTGTGGTATGGTATAGTATGGTATAGCATAGTGTAGTGTAGTATAGTATAGTACAGTATAGTGTGGTATGGTATAGTGTAGTGTAGTGTAGCATAGTATAGTATAATACAGTATAGTATAGTGTGGTATGGTATAGTATAGTACAGTACAGTATAGTGTGGTGTGGTATAGTATAGTACAGTACAGTATAGTGTGGTATGGTGTGGTATGGTGTAGTATAGTATAGTGTGGTGTGGTATGGTACAGTACAGTACAGTATAGTGTGGTATAGTACAGTATAGTATAGTGTGGTATGGTATAGTATGGTATAGTGTAGTGTAGTATAGTACAGTACAGTATAGTGTGGTATGGTATAGTATAGTGTAGCAATGCATAGCATAGTATAGTGTGGTATGGTGTGGTATGGTATAGTGTAGTATAGTATGGTATGGTATGGTATGGTACAGTACAGTATGGTATGGTATAGTATAATAAGTATAGTAACAAACTTTACCTCTACCTGTTACAAAGCACTGACTCCTTCCATAAATCTTCCCTAAAGGAACATCTCCTAACAGAAAATGTCACCGTGCCACTGATTCCAACCAGTTTTAAAAAATCCGTTTACATGTCACATCTGCATTGCAAGTCCCTGTCATAACGTATTAGCCAAAACTATTTCCGGGCTATAGAAAGTAATAGTAAATAATCCCCAGTTCCTGAGCTGAAAGTTAAACATTGCTGTGGTGTAAAGGCTATAGTACATATGTACACCTGGTCAACATTTTTGCACCGTACTCACTGATGGGCAGCACGAGGAAGAAGGGCGTCCAGCAGAGGATGAAGCAGCCCACCACTATGCTCAGGGTCTTCGCTGCTTTCATCTCCCTCGAGAACGTGAGCAGCTTCACAAGGGCACTATAGGAGCGACATTTCCTACTTCCTCTATCTTCCTTTCCACGCTCAGCATGGCATCCCTGAGCATTGCCACGGTGGATCCTGAAGACCACCCCGCCCTTTACATCACCGTGCCATTGCCCATCCTTCAGACTTCTTGCTTTCCTGCGTGCCACCATGTAGACTTTACAGTACATGACTAATATTACAGTGAGGGGAAGGTAGAAGGAGCAGGCGGCTGAGAAAATGGCGTATCCCGGGTCTTCGTTGACGGCGCACACTGATTCGTCGTCAGGCATCGGCTCTCTCCAGCCAAACAGCGGCCCGACAGAAATGCCAGCCGACGCCAGCCAGACAGCCACCATGGCCCCGACAGCACGGCCACTTGTGGCGAGACAAGGGTATTGCAGCGGGTAGCTGACAGCCAGCCAGCGGTCCACCGAAATGACACAGAGGTTGAAGATTGATGCGGTGCAACACAGGACATCGAGGGATGCCCACACGATACACAGAGCCCGGCCCAACACCCAGCGTCCCAGCACCTCGGATGAGGCTGACAATGGCAAAACCACGCAGTTCAGCAGCAGATCAGCAACAGCTAAGTTGGCGATGAAGTAGTGCGTGGCTGACCGGAGTTGACGGTGGCACACCACAGACACGATGACCAGCAGGTTTCCCAGTACTCCAAACACAATGAATAACATAAACAACGCCGCCATGATCACCAACTTTGGGAGGTTTACATCATGCACTGATGTCCGGGTGCAGTTCAGACAGCTGTCTAGGTTTAGCACAGCTGTGAGGTTTTCTTCAGCATGCACCATCGCACCTCAGCTGTCAATTGCACCTCGCTCTTGTGTTTATCAACTTATTTTAATCAGGTGGTTCATACAGTGTGTGACGTCGTCCTCATCCATGTGTTGAACCTGTCTGAAGATCAGGTTAGGTTCTGGTTACGTTCAGGTCAAAAGGAATGGCCATCTTCACCATCTTCACCCGGTTAAAGCCTTATATCCTTAAATCTAAACACTGAACTCAAGGTGAAATTTCATCCCTCCTCCGACTTTCTTCAGATTTTTTATGATGCATTCTTGCAAACTCTTACCTGTAAATAGAGAGGAAGAGGCACTGGTGAGTCAGACACCTGATCCGTTACATGATTTAAGCTCAATATCAAATGTTAATTGGTGGAATCTAAAGATTTGATTACTTGATGTAATATGGTATAGTACAATATAGTACAGTATAGTATAGAACCTCATAATGTGGTATGGTGGAGTATAGTGTAATATAGTATTGTGTGGTGTAGTATAATGTGGTATGGTATAGAATGGTATAGCATAGGATAGAACAGTGTAGTGTGGTAAATACAGTATGGTATAGTATAGTGTGACATAAGCATAGTGTAGCATACTACAGTATAGAAGAGCACAGTGTAGTGTGGTATGGTATGGTATAGTATGGTATAGTACAGTGTAGTATTATAATGCATGTGTGGAGTAGTATAGTATGACATAATGAAGAGTAATGTGGTGGAGTGTGGTACATTATAGTTTAGTACAGTATAGAATGTATGGTTGAGTATTGTGTAGTGTGGTACGGTGTGGCTTGTTATACAGTGGTATGGGGTGGGGTGGTGCAGCATAGTGTAGTATAGTGCAGTATGGTGTAGTATGGTGCAGTATACTTTAGTGTAGTGTGGTGCCGTCTATAAAGTAGATACAGGATACCGTAATATAGAGCAGTATTTGTATTTCCATCCATACTCATGTGCAGTAATGTAATTTAACTGATATAGATCATTAAAAATGTAGGTTTGTAGATAAAATGGCAATAGTATAGAATAGCAAAGTAGAGTAGTATAGCATAGTGTAGTATAGTAAAGCATAGTATAGTGTAGCATAGCACAGCAGAGTATAGTATAGCATAGTACAGTATATTATAGTATAGTATATTATATATTATATATAAAATTGTAGAATGTTCAATTCTTTGCCCCAAAAAACACCGTTTTTTGGTGTAAAAATATGCATTAAGCATTAAACTGTGCATTAAGGCACTCAAGACTAACATAGTAGTGCCTGTAGGTGTGATATAGTGTTGTGTAATGTAGTGTAGCTTAACATAGTACAGTACTGTGCAGTGCAGCACGGTATAGTACAGTACAGTACAGTATAATACAGTATAGTAAAGTATAGTATTGTGTGGTACAACAGAAAAAACAGCTACAGTATAGTATAGTATAGTACAGTACAGTATAGTGTGGTACAACAGAAAAAAAACAGCTACAGTATTGTATCGAGCAGTATAGTATGGTACATTACAGTATAGTATAGTACAGTGTGGTACAACAGAAAAAGCAGCTACAGTATTGTATGGTATAGAATAGTACTGTATAGTAGAGTATAGTGTGGTACAACAGAAAAAAAAACAGCTACAGTATAGTATAGTATAGTATAGTACAGTGTGGTGCAACAGAAAAAACAGCTACAGTATTGTATGGAGCAGTATAGTATAGTTATATAGAACATGTGTATGTTACCATTGTATTTAGTGTAATATAATAGAAATGAAAGTCTCAGATCTCAGTTTTGGAGTGTGATATAATGACACTAAGTGCACTGCGGTGTGTGTTTTGGCCGTCCTGATGCACGGTGAGAATTTAGTAAAAATCAGGGAACGTTTATTTTTTTGCCGCAAAAAACACAAAGGCCCCCCTTACGTTTCTTTTAGAAAAAAATCAATACTCTCCGATCTTTATCAGATTTGCTTTGTGCATTACGGATGTCAAGACTAACACAGCAGTGCCTTTAGTTTCATGGTATCACCCTTAAAGACTGATATATAGTGTAATGTAGTGCAGTGTGGGAGAGTATAGTACAGTATAGTACAGTACAATATTATGTAGTGTAGTACAGCACAGTGAGGAAAACAGACGTGTTATCGGAAAATACAGTTTATTGTGGTGTAGGATAGTACCAGTGTAGTACAGTGCTGTGGAAAAAAATAGTTATATTATCATAAAGTACAGTTTAGTGTGGTGTAGTATAGCAGTATAGTGTAGTATAGTGAGGTGGATAAGAGATATATTATAGTAAAGCACAGTTCAGTGTGATGTAGTATAGCAGTATAGTTTAGTATAGTGCAGTGGATAAAATAGATATAGTAAAGTACAGTTTAGTGTGGTGTAGTATAGCAGCATAGTGTAGTATAGTGATGTGGATAAGAGATATATTATAGTAAAGCACAGTTCAGTGCGGTGTAGTATAGCAGTATAGTGTAGTATAGTGAGGTGGATAAGAAGTATATTATAGTAAAGTGCAGTTCAGTCTGGTGGAGTATAACAGTATAGTGTAGTATAGTGAGGTGGATAAGAGATATATTATAGTAAAATACAGTTTAGTGTGGTGTAGTATAGCAGTATACTTTAGTATAGCAGTATACTTTAGTATAGCGCAGTGGATAAAATAGATATAGTAAAGCACAGTTTAGCATGGTGTAGTATAGCAGTATAGTGTAGTATAGCAGTATAGTTTAGTATAGCACAGTGAATAAAATAGATATAGTAAAGCACAGTTTAGCATGGTGTAGTATAGCAGTATAGTTTAGTATAGCACAGTGGATAAAATAGATATAGTAAAGCACAGTTTAGTGTGGTGTAGTATAGCAGTATAGTGTAGTATAGTGAGGTGGATAAAATAGATATAGTAAAGCACAGTTTAGTGTGGTGTAGTATAGCAGTATAGTGAGGTGGATAAAATAGATATAGTAAAGCACAGTTTAGTGTGGTGTAGTATAGCAGTATAGTGTAGTATAGTGCAGTGGATAAAATAGATATAGTAAAGCACAGTTTAGCGTGGTGTAGTATAGCAGTATAGTAATGTAGTATGGTTGCTATGCTTCACACTTCATGTGCATGTTTGTGTTTTGTGTTCTTCCTTGTATCCAGGTCCTGCTGCGTTAACGTCTGGGGTCTTTCCTCATCATCTCCCACTGACTCCCGGTGCTACATCATCATCACCGCGGCGTATAAGGCACCCGGGAGAGACCGCCAGCAGCCTCGTCCCTCGTTTCTAGTGTTCCACAGGGTTGAGCAGCCTCGTTCCTAGTGTTCCACAGGGTTGAGCAGCCTCGTTCCTAGTGTTCCACAGGGTTCCACAGGGTTGAGCAGCCTCATTACTAATGTTCCACTTTGGTTCTGATTGCTCGATGTGTAGATTTTTATTCGCATGTTATTAGCATTGTCACCGCGTGTTGTCCGAGTCACCGGGTGTAGCGTTTGTCTGCCATTTTTACTGGTTGTGGGATGACGGGAACCAGGAACGTCATTTATATAGATATTTTCTTTATCTGTGTACTGTAGATCATATACCTTCTCTCTGTATACAGTTAGTTTGAGTGCTTGTTTGTCATTTTGTATATCTCATAAACATGAAATCAGTGTCAGCGTCCTTTATTCATTTTACATTTCCTGTTATCGGCCACAACCATAGACCGGGCCATAATAATGGTACACTACATACAATAAGTACAATATTTTATACTATAGTAAAGTACAGTTCAGTACAGTACAGGAGATAAATTAAATAGATTTCCATTCTGTTTCCAAACTCATGGACCACATGTGTACTTTAACTGCTATTGAGCTGTAAATGTTTAGATTTGTGTTTGTGTTCCAAACCTGTAAAGTTTATTGAGTATAAGATGTTAGTAATGAGAAGCTCGGATCTCTCTGGAGAGTGATATTACAAACCTAAATACATCACTGTGTTAGTCCTGACCATCCCAGTGCACAGTGGGAATTTGGAGAAAATCAGAAAATGTTACGTTTTTGCCCCAGAAAACACAAAGGCTTACGTTTTTGTAAAAAATCAATACTCTCCGATCTTCATCAGATTTGCACTGCGCATTAGGGTGGTCAATTCCATCACCACAGTGCACTTAGTTTGATAATATATCTATTTGTTCCTCTGCACTATACTACACTATACTGCTATACTACACCACACTAAACATTACTTTATGATAATATATCTATTTTTTCCACAGCACTGTACTACACTGGTACTATCCTACACCACAATAAACTGTATTTTACGATAACACGTCTGTTTTCCCCACTGTGCTGTACTACATAATATTGTACTACACTAAACTGTACTATACTCTCCGACACTGCACTACATTACACTATATATCAGTTTTTAAGGGTGATACCATGAAACTAAAGGCACTGCTGTGTTAGTCTTGACATCCTTAATGCACAAAGCAAATCTGATGAAGATCGGAGAGTATTGGTTTTTTTTTCTCAAAGAAACGTAAGGGGGGTCTTTGTGTTTTTTGGGGCAAGAAAATGAACGCTCCCCGATTTTTACCAAATTCACCCCGTGCATCAGGACGGCCAAAACACACACCGCAGTGCACTTAGTGTCATTATATCACTCTCCAAAACTGAGATCTGAGCCTTTCATTTCTGTTATATTACACTGAATACAATGGTTCTATATAACTATACTATACTGCTCCATACACTACTGTAGCTGTTTTTTTCTGTTGTACCACACTATACTATGCTATACTATACTATATAATACTGTAGCTGTTTTTTCTGTTGTACCACACTATACTATACTATACTATACTATACAGTACTATTCTATACTATATAATACTGTAGCTGTTTTTTTCTGTTGTACCACACTATACTATACTATACAGTGCTATACTATACCATATAATACTGTAGCTGTTTTTTTCTGTTGTACCACACTATACTATAATATTACTATACTATACAGTACTATTCTATACCATATAATACTGTAGCTGTTTTTTCTGTTGTACCACCCTATACTATACTATACAGTACAATACTATACTATTCTATACCATATAATACTGTAGCTGTTGTTTTCTGTTGTACCACACTATACTATACTATACAGTACTATTATATACCATATAACACTATAGCTGTTTTTTCTGTTGTACCACACTATATTATACTGTACTATACTGTACTACACTATACTGTGCTGTACCACACTACTCCATATAACACTGTAGCTGTTTTTTCTGTTGTACCACACTATATTATACTGTACTATACTGTACTACACTATACTGTACTGTATAGTACAATGTAGTATAATGTAGCACAGTGTAGCAAAGTGTAGTATAACACTATAGTATAGTATAGCATAGCACAGCACTATAGTACACTATACACTACACACTATATTATAGCACAGTGTAGTACATTGCAGTGTAGTACAGTATAGTACAGTACAGTATAGTGTAGTACAGTAGAGAATAGCATAGCACAACACAGTATAGTATAGTATAGATATAGGATAGTATAGGTCAGAACAGTCAAGACTAACACAGCAGTATGCTTAGTTTTACAATATTATGTATGATATTAATATTATAAACTATGTTTGTATTAAGTCTAACCCCACAGCCTTAAATTAAATTTGTGCTTGAAAATGAAAGGCTCAGATCTCAGTTTTGGAGTGTGATATAATGACACTAAGTGCACTGCTGGGTTTGTTTTGGCCGCCCTGATGCACGCTGTGAATTTGGTAAAAATCGGGGAACGTTCATTTTCTTGCACCGAAAGACGTTCATTTTCTTGCAGTATAGTGTAGTGTAGCGTTGAGGAAAAAATAGATATATTATCAAACTAAGTGCACTGTGGGGATGGACTTGACCACCCTAATGCGCAGTGCAAGTTTGGTGGAGATCTGAGGATATCAGATTCTTTACAAAAACGCAAGGAGTTAGCCTTTGTGTTTTTTGCGGCAAGAAAATGAACGCTCCCCGATTTTTACCAAATTCTCACCGTGCATCAGGACGGCCAAAACACACACCGCAGTGCACTTAGTGTCATTATATCACACTCCAAAACT
>JAOVVG010000009.1:24570896-24581441 GCA_028566375.1 Leptodoras nelsoni
GAGGACATGCAGACTCCACACAGAAAGGACCCAGATCGCCCCACCCGGGGATCAAACCCGGGACCTTCTTGCTGTGAGGCGACAGTGCTACCCACCGAGCCACCATGTCGCCCCACCCGGCAGAATTGGTTCAGTTCAATTTCTTGGTTTCCTGGCACAGACCTGACTTTTAAACACAGTCCACGTATTTTTGATAGGCTTGAGGTCAGGACTTTGGCAAGGCCATTCCAGAAACCTAATATTAGCCTGATTTATCTAATCCACAACCAGCGTTGATGTATGTTTGGGGTCGTTGTCTTGTTAAAACCCCCAACTGTGTCCAAGTTTCAACCGTCTAGCTGATGGTTTGAGGTTATGCTGAGGAATTCCGAGATAGTCTTCCTTCTTTATTATTTCATACCCTTTGTGTAAATTACCAGTTCCACTGGCAACACAAGCATGATGCTACCACCACCATGCTTAGCAGTCAGTATAGTGTACCTAGGGGTTGAATGCCTCACCTTTACATACTCCTTCAAACATACTTCTGGTCATTGTAGACAAACAACTCACTCTTTGTCTCATCTGACCATAAAACTTCAGAAGGCCATGTTGTCAGGTGCAAACTGTAGTCAAGCTTGGTGGTGTTGCAATTTAATGTTTGATTGGATGTAGACAGTAACACTGGTGTTCCAGCACCTTCTCTTTCATGGCAGGTCAGTGCCTTGGTGGTTCATGGGTTGTTTCAGACCATCTGAACCAATTTCCTCTCAGCTGTGGGTGACAGTTTGGGTCTTCTTCCAGACCATGGCAAAGTGTCTACACCTCCCAGTAATTTATAGTTACACACTATTGTTTGAACTGATGATCCAAGAGACATTCCTGACTTGGGTGAACATATCAGAACGATCATCTTTCTCGGATCTGCACTGAGCTCCTTGTACTGTGTCCTGACCAGTCCAGTGAGTGCTGTTAAACAAACTCTTTTATGTGGACATGTTGAAGCTAGCAGCTGTAGTCCATCATGATCACTAACAGGAAGTTAACAGGCTTTGGTCTTGGCAAGTTAAAAAACATTTTGGAGCTTACAATACTACTGAATTAATAATCAGAGTGGTTGTATGCATAATTCTGACCCTGTATTGAATTCAGTGCACCAAATGCTTGTTTATTTTCTATGAAAGATGCATGATACTCATTCTGCCCCAGAAAAACAACAGTTCAAACCGATCATTGGAACCCTAATTATTTAAACTGAATATATTAGTCCTAGGTTTATTTTGCTTGTAGCTCTCATGGGATGCAACTATCTCAAAATGAATAAACTTGTTGGAAAAGCACACTTAGCTGGCAAGATCTTAGACATATTTAGACAGACTGTTTTTACCACAGGCTTTATTAAACTGCGTCCTCACACAACATGATCTTCACAGGCAGACAGCCAAGGAAATGTTAGAAAGGAGCCTAAATAAGGAGCCATGTTGTCTTGCTTAAATATACATATTGGCAGAAAAACCTTATTTTGGATTAAAATTAGAAACGAATCTAAAACCAATCAAACCTCAAACTGCTAAAGTGATCGTTCTGGTTCTCAGATGGTCACATGACTTGCGTACATGCTGCATTTCGGAGATCCAGTCCTTGGAATTCTTTGTAACCATGTACACTGGTGTATGCGTGTTTAAGACTTTCATCCTGCTATGTTTAAGATGTGATTTGGTTGTAAAGAAGGATGGTATGAGTTGAGGAATTCAATTATCGATCACCTACAAGAAACACTCATGACATTAACGCGCGCTGTAACGAGTTCCTTTTCGTCTCTCAAAGTCAACAGTTTTGAAACCTTTTATGATTGATGCTGCTAACATGATATTTTTTTTTCATTTTGATGGCTTTTGATTTTTACTGTTTAGTAAATAAGAGTTTAAAACAATTAGTCAGTTGTAATGTAGGATTGCATTCAAATATTAAGTTATTACAAGGTAATAAATTCACTCAAGATTGAAAAATCCTATTTTAGTTTTTCTGGACTTCAGAATTAGATGGCGACTAAAGGAAGGTTCCTCTATCGAAGTTAATAAGTTAACAGAACGTAGGTGTTGGAGACTTCTTCCATAGATGTCACATAAACATGTTCAAAGGTTATACTTTTTTATTTCTTAATGCAAATAATAGTTTTATCTAGCCATAATGTATTGGAATGAACATATTAATATAAACTTGAATCAACACCTCCTGACCAATGGGATTCAAGAATTGAAGAGTGCTGTAGTATACAGAAGCTGTAATATTGCACTGCAGTTATAACAATATTATTAATGGTCCTGGCAAACATATGACACGTAGTTTAAAAACTATCAGTCAGTGAACATTTGTTCATGCCCAAATTTCACAGGGCATGAATGTTTTAAACTGAGTGCGACACACTAATCATCTACTTAACTCAAAGCATGGGTCAGCCACAAAAGTTCATAGCTAAGGAGGCTGGCTGTTCACAGAGTGCTGTGTCCGGGCATATTCCATTCCATTCCATTTTATTTATATAGCACTTTAAAACAACAAGTGTTGACCAAAGTGCTGCACACACATTAAAAAAGAAAATAAGAAATACCTAGCAGAGATTAAACAGCTACAAACATCAATGCAAACAATCAAAAATAAAAACAGCTAATTAGACAGCAATAAAAAACAATAAAACGCTTAAAACAATACGTTTTTCTTCTTTCACCCGGCGAAAACCCACACAGGCACAGGGAGAACATACAAACCCCCCCACGCAGACAAAGGCCGAAGCGGGAAACGAACCCACGACCCCCGGCGCCGCGCGACACACGCACCACCTGCAGCGTCACCACTAAGCAATAAGCTTAATTAACTGAATTAAAAGCCAGTGAGAAGAGATGAAATTTTAAGCGAGACTTAAAAACAGGGAATGACTCTATCTGCCTGATATTCAAGGGGAGGTCATTCCACAGTTTTGGTCCCGCAACCGAAAAAGAGCGATCACCTCGGCATTTTCTCACCGTCCTGGGAACCACTAGGAGGCTCTGATCCGCTGACCTGAGCGAACGAGCAGGATTATAGGGTTGCAGTAGTTCGGACAGATATTGGGGGGCTAGACCATGAAGAGATTTAAAAACAATTAAAAGGATTTTAAACTGAATGCGAACACCGCATCGAACCTTACTACTGACACATCACATCACACCGCATCGAACCTTACTACTGACACATCACACCACACCGCATCGAACCTTACTACTGACGCATCACACCACACCGCATCGAACCTTACTACTGACACATCACACCGCATCGAACCTTACTACTGACACATCACACCACATCGAACCTTACTACTGACACATCACACCGCATCGAACCTTCTATTCCTCTAATTATTTATTCACATGTTCACATTATGTGAAAGGGAAATGAACCTCGGGCTGGTAACAGAAACGCCACATTGTTGATTAATTTCCCATTACAGCACCACACACTGGTGTTTATTTCTAACTTCTGCCATTTCACATTACATCCATGTAACACAATCACACCGTTCGGGTTGTTGGACGTGTCTTCATGGCATGGTGAGGGAGAGGGGGAGGGAGAGGGGGTGTTGGGGGCCTGAGAGGAGGGTTGTTCCTGGTTCCTGGGGGAGAGGGTTGTTGGGGGCCTGAGAGGAGGGGTGTTCCTGGTTCCTGGGAACCCTTGAGAGAATCTAATAATAGAGGAAGAAGTACCCTGCTGTTTGGCTCCCTCCATTAATTCTTTGTTTGTTCATTTCTTCCTGGCATTCTGTTTGGTCTTGCCTTCGCTGCCCGACTTCCGCCTTGGATGTTGCCTTAGAAATGTTTAGGGAGGGTGAACGAGATTCTCATCGCAGCAGCTCCATTAATGCTGAGGCTGGTTCTCCAAAAATAGACTGTTTGTAAAAGCCGGAATTTTTTGCAGTGATAACGGCGTTGCAGCTGCGGTCCTCAGACGGGTGAAACGATCACCGTGATATCAGATTATATATAATCTTTAATAGAATATTAATATTGATTTGGATTGCTTATCCAATATTGCTGCTTTAAAGTAAAGCCTTTGCATCAGCTTTACATTAACACCAACAGCTCATCCAACTAAGAAAACTGAGAAACCAAAGAAAACGCCTTCTGGGGTTGGAATTCCTATTTGGGAACGTGTCCCTCCTGTCCCTCGGAGTTCAGGAAGCGATGGCTGTCTGCCTGAGCAGGATTGTGTGGCTGTAAAAGATAGCAGCGTTTCTCCTAACGTGAGATTAATGCTCTTCTGCTCAGGAGCTCGTGCTCAGTTTACTGAAGCCTCACCATCTTTATGATCATCGTAAGCGTTAGAGTGAAAGAGAGAGAGAAAGAGAGAGAGAGAGACAGAGATTCTCCGTGATGCTCACTCTACCACACATCCTCTTTTTTTTTTCACGTTAATACGTGTTTCTCGGAGGCGTCGAGGCATGCGTCGCCGCTGAAGAGAGCGTATAAACGTCCTGTCGAGCGAGTCAGCCGAGCGCTGCGGGCTGCAGATGCATTATTTAGGATCTCTTCTCTTCCACATAAACACATCATCAATAATGGAGAGCGCAGATAATTAATCTTTGAATAAGGGGGCTACGTTCGGTGAGACGGGAATCCGCCGGTAACACTCGGAGCAGTCTGAGCGAGGGGAACGAGTTCGTCTGTAATGTGTGGCGTCGTGGCGTGCGCGGGGGTGCCGGTGTTTAGTGTGTAAGACTAATCAGGAATGATGAGAAAGGAGGGATAAATGTAGATATGGCAACGTGATGATGCAGATATTGATGCTGAATAAATATGAATGACATGATGTGGAAGAAAATGTGTTGGAAGCAGTGACAGACGGAGTGTGTGTCCCTGATGGAGATATAGTGTGTGTGTGTGTGTGTGTGTGTGTGTGTGTGTGTGTGTGTGTCCCTGCTTTTAAGAGACACAACTTGTGTTTGAAGGAAATGAATAAAACATAGACACACACAGACGAAACTTGCAGTGAGAGGCCCAGGCAGAGATTCCCCATCTCGAATGGTGCTGACTTCAGTGGTGTGTGTGTGTGTGTGTGGGTGTGTGTGTGTGTGTGAGAGTGTGTGGGGGTCCATATATCTATCTGTGTTTATATTTTTGCAAACAAACCTATGACTTAGGAACAAAACCGCGCACCAAAACCAGATGTTTGACGGTAAGGGGCGGAGAAAAGATCCATCCCTCGCTCCTATTGGCCGTCGCAGTATTGTGTCGCTTCTCATTTGCATAATATGAAGCCCCATGTGTTGTTGCAAACATAAACATATAGTCAAAAGACGGCGGATGTGTGCTTGCACTGTCCAAGCAACGTAAATATTATAAATATAGCGGCGTCCAAGTGAGCGTGCTTTAAAGGGAAGGAGTGGAGGTTTGTGTTGATTAGAGACGGAGCCGATTGTGAGAGAGTCACCTTGGTGAGGCGCTCTTAAATCACTCTGACAGGTAGAGAGGTGGGAGAGTACTGTACCTCAGCATCGTGTGTGTGTGTGTGTGTGTGTGTGTGTGTATGTGTACAACAGTTTTAATGCTGTTGTAGGAAATTAATCAACAATGAGATTTGCCAGTGATTAAAGAACGACACATTTTACTCTCTTCTTCTTCTTCTTCTTGTTTTATTCACTTTTCCTCATTTCTGTCACTTCTCGGTGCTCATGGCGTAAATCAGGCGCCTGAAAACGACTCCGCTGAGACGTTGGACGATTTGTCAAGATGTCGTCTTTCTCAGGAAGGTATCAGCTTCTCAGGTTCACACACTTCTTTCCTGGGCGTTCCCAGTACACGTGGACGCACGTGTGTGCGTGATTAATGGATCAGAAGATTCCTCATTAAGTGACACAGGTGAAGAGGGCGGGCCAGGGGATCTCACGACATCCTTCTGCTTCTTAACCTTCTCTAACGTCCTTCTCGCTTTCCATCTCTCTTTCCGTTTTGTTGTTTTATCCTGCGGCGTGTCGGTGGTCATGTGACCGTGTAGATATTAGATGAACCTGGTAGGAAAATAAAAGTAGGCTGCGCTTTAACACCAGTCCATTTATGGAGTTTAATTTGTGTTTTTAGGTGAACGAGAGGCGCTGTAGGCTGAACGCTGAGTCGAACAAATTAGCTGGAAGGAAATTACATGGAATGAGCCTCAGACACACACACACACACACACACACACACACACACAGATAGTTGGCTGTAACTCTTTTCCAAACACAACCTAATTGACTTTAAATGGGTCAAGACAAGAAGTGGTTCTTTTTTTTCCCCATTAATTCCTTCCCTTCATCCCTTCATCCCTCTGTTCCTCAGTTCCTCTGTTCCTTCAGGTGATGTGAATGAAGAACCTGGAGACCCTAAACACAAAATATCTCTGAAGTGGGGGGAAAAACATTTTCAGAATCAGAAATAAATATTCTCTCATAATAAAAAAAATCCAGTTTTCTTTTGTAATGTAAATTTGGTTTCTGCCTAGTTTTAGGCCACGCCCACTTAAAAAAAATGTTTTAACGTTTTGGGCTTCCTGGTATAGACCGCCAAGGATAAATTACCATCTCGCTCCCGGTATTCCCGGATAAACTCCACGTCAAACCTGATTTACTGAAGATATGTACATGGATGGAATTTTGTTTTTTGGTAGATAAATACAACCCAAAGAGAAGAGAGAAGGAGAGAGAGAGAGAGAGAGAGAGAGAGAGAGATAGATAGATAGATAGATAAGCCCAAATATTTTTTGTAAAATTCAGGAATATATTGTACAAGTTTTGACATGAATGTTGAAACTATAGAAAAATATATACACTCAAGTACCAGAAAAACTGGTACAGGAGTCTGTGCGAAACACATATATACAGTATTAACGGCTATACCAGTTTTTCTGATACATCAGTGCATATAATATAATCTAATGCATGGGTCTTCTCTATACATGAGTTAATGTACTGTAGAGTATGCTTAATTCGTTTTTTTTAAGGCAATTTGTTTAAATTTACTGAAGATATGTAAATAGTTGGAATTTTGTTTTTTGGTAGATAAATACAGTCCAAAGAGAAGAGAGAAGGAGAGAGAGAGAGAGAGAGAGAGTTAAAATTCAGGAATGTATTGTTCAAGTTTTAAGGTGGATGTTGAAACTATAGAAAAATATATACACTTAAGTACCAGAAAAACAGGTACAGGGGCCTGCGCGAAATACATACATACAGTATTACCGACTATACCAGTTTTTCTGGTACATCAATTCATATAATATAATCTAATGAATGGGAAGTGGTCTTCTCTACACATGATTTAATGTACTGTAGAGTATGTTTAATTCTTTTTTTTTAAGGCAATTTGTTTAAATTTACTGAAGATATGTAAATAGTTGGAATTTTGTTTTTTGGTAGATAAATACAGCCCAAAGAGAAGAGAGAAGGAGAGAGAGAGTTAAAATTCAGGAATATATTGTTCAAGTTTTACGGTAGATGTTGAAACTATAGAAAAATATATACACTCAAGTACCAGAAAAACTGGTACAGGAGCCTGTGCGAAATACATATATAAAGTATTAACGGCTATACCAGTTTTTCTGGTACATCAGTGCATATAATATATAATCTAATGAATGGGAAGAGGTCTTCTCTACTACACATGATTTAATGTACTGTAGAGTATGTTTAATTCTTTTTTTTAAGGCAATTTGTTTAAATTTACTGAAGATATGTAAATAGTTGGAATTTTGTTTTTTTGGTAGATAAATACAGCCCAAAGAGAAGAGAGAAGGAGAGAGAGAGAGAGAGAGAGAGAGAGAGAGGGAGATGAGCCCAAATATTCTTTGTAAAATTCAGGAATATATTGTTCAAGTTTTAAGGTGAATGTTGAAACTATAGACAAATATATACACTCAAGTAGCAGAAAAACTGGTACAGGAGCCTGTGCGAAATACATATATAAAGTATTAGCAGCTATACCAGTTTTTCTGGTACATCAGTGCATATAATATAATATAATGAATGGGAAGTGGTCTTCTCTACACATGATTTAATGTACTGTAGAGTATGTTTAATTCTTTTTTTTTTAAAGCAATTTGTTTAAATTTACTGAAGATATGTAAATAGTTGGAATTTTGTTTTTTGGTAGATAAATACAGCCCAAAGAGAAGAGAGAAGGAGAGAGAGAGTTAAAATTCAGGAATATATTGTTCAAGTTTTGAGGTGGATGTTGAAACTATAGAAAAATATATACACTCAAGTACCAGGAAAAACTGGTACAGGAGCCTGTGCGAAATACATATATACAGTATTAACGGCTATACCAGTTTTTCTGGTACATCAGTGCATATAATATAATATAATATAATGAATGGGAAGTGGTCTTCTCTACACATGATTTAATGTGCTGTAAAGTATGTTTAATTCTTTTTTTAAGGCAATTTGTTTAAATTAAAGGTATAACACTATTATAAAATATATAATATATAGTGATTATAATAAATAAGGTAAATGTTGTATAAATCTCAATTAGAGATTCCAGGACATACAGAGGATCCGATCCAGATGGGAAGAAACATATTAGATAGCGGATATCAGATATCAGGTTCCAGGACTAATGGCAAAGAAAGGAACTGGAAGTGGACTTTTTTCTTTTAACATAGGATTGATTTTTATTGTATTTGTACTTTATGTAATATGATATCTCCGGTGTAAATGATTATTGTAATGGAGGAGTTTTGTTTTGGGGTTCAGCGTTCAGACTTGCAGAGTATCTCAAGTGTACGAGTGTATTACAATGAAAAAGAAAGACGGATCCGAGAAGAAGAAGAAAGATTCTTTTTCAGAGTATCTCTTTTTTTTCACAGTGAGGTCCACTTGCTTCACCAAACAGCTGTCGTGTGTGTGCGCTAAAAAAAGACTTTTTGTTTAGACTGACTCAATCTGTTTCTTCAGCTGAGCACTGTGACTGTGTACAGTCTGGAGAGAGAGTCTTTAGGGATTAACACACACACACACACACACGTCTCAGTGGGGTTATGATTCTATCCGAGTTCTTCCATGTTCTTTACAGATGTGAGTTTCAGTCCAGATGTGCTCTGGCAGAATCTGTTGAGTTGCTTGGAGTAATATTCATTCTCTCTCTCTCTCTCTCTCTCTCTCTCTCTCTCTCTCGTTGTGTGTGTACAGGAATCACCTCAGGACAGTGCCATTACTCGAGATATTAACCGCACATTTCCAGCACACGACTACTTTAAGGACACAGGAGGCGATGGTCAGGACTCGCTGTACAAGATCTGTAAGGTTAGGAACACACACACACACACACACACACACACACACAGACCAAATACTATCATCACATAACACTTCACTGACATTACTTCCTGCATTAGTTCCTTTACACCTTAATGCTTTTTTTTTTTTCTCGATTCTGATTGGTCAGACCGCTTCGATTCATTTTCTAACTACATTATGGTTTCTATAGTAACAGCTCACACACAGGAACACGTATCCTATATTCATATTCCTGTAAAAGGAATCCCCAGTGTCTGTAAGCTGTAACTTGTTCCTCGGACGTCCCGCAGGATTAAAACGTAACTATAAACGGAGCGTGTTCTTTAATTAATAAAAATAAAACACGTTCTTTGACGTGCCGTTATAGAAAACTAACGGACGTCAGCAAACCAGGCGGCACCGGTGCACCGGATGGGGCGTAGAAGCACCAGTTACGTAGAGAATCGGATAACTCGGATGAATGTGACCCTTACTGTTGCCATGGCAACATGAGTTGAGACTCGGGCACGACCTGATGACCTGACGCGCCCTTTCAGACGTCCGTCTTTGTATAAAAAGCAGACTTTTCCTGTAAGGTCACTGGGTTTATTGTGACGGCGGTGACGGATGGAAGACGCAGGGCCGAGTGTTTGATTTGCGTCTTAAGGCGCCGCTTAATAATTCATCTCTCCTGCTCTGTGGTGTTTACCGCCATCACTCAGAGTTGCATGGATTTTTCTTTATTGACCTCATAATAATTCAGCTGGCACACTGTACGCTCTGAGCACCCAGGGGACCTTCAGACGGCTCAATTAAGAGTTCACCAGGTTTAATACAGCTGCGCGCTCTCGGGCTCCCCGGCTCCCGGGCTGCGTTAAACAATTTACAGTTAGTTTTCAACTCGACCGGAGAATAGTTACGGTTTTACACGCCCAAAATCAAATCTGTCAAAGTTCTTTCCTTTTGCACTTATTTTCTTATGTGTAACAAAATCTTCTATTTGCAGTTTTTTAATGCTTAAAGTCACATTAAATCGTATTACAGGCATGTCATATAACAGGGCGTGCTCTTATACTGAATATTACATACTGCATTATATTAGTAACATATTTTATATTATATTATTATAGAGTTCAGGATGTAGACGGATTTGTGAAGATGGAATTTAGATATCACTGTTATTCCAGCGGGCGACACGGCGGCTCGGTGGGTAGCACCGTCGCCTCACAGCAAGAAGGTTCGATCCCCGGGTGGGGCGGAGACTCTGGGTCCTTTCTGTGTGG
>JAOVVG010000009.1:24633089-24646704 GCA_028566375.1 Leptodoras nelsoni
AGTCCATCTGTTTCTCTACACACTCTGTTAGTCCCCTTTACTCTGTTCTCTAATGGTCAGGACCCCACAGGACCAGCCCAGATCAGGTATTATTTGGGTGGAGGATCATTCTCAGCACTTAATAAGTTATTGACTAACACATGGGACTGGGCAGCACACTGGAGCTTTTACTTTACCTGTGCGTTCTGCGAATGAATTATTGATGTGACATCCTGGAATGAGATTGGTACGTCACTAATCAGGACAGCTGAAGGTCTAGTGGTCCAGTACTGTGATGTGGGTTTGTTTATTGGTTTAAAGGGTGAAATGCAGTTCAAGGCTTTGGCCTCATTCTCTAAATAGGAAATGGAGGGAGAGAGGGAGAGAGAGCATGAGAGGGCAGAAATAGAAACAGCTAACCAGTTATCCGGTAACATGACGTAACTATGTTAAGAACCTGGAGTGGTTTCAATGCCTGGCTCATTCCTCACATTCACTGCAACGTAGGATGGTGATTTACTGCCGCGAACGTTAACAGCTAATCCCCAGCACCCAAAGTTAATCAGGAAGGATTGCTGCAATCTATCCAACAGATAACTCCATCATCATCTTCTCACACAGACACGCACATGGGAGATTTCAGAAGTTTACACGTCAGCAGCACCATACTCAGCCCTGCTGGGGGGAAAAGATGTTTGAGAAATCATTTATGTTTTGTTAAAATACCATAATGGTTCCTTGCATTTGAGAACACAAGTGCAAAACAGGTAGTGCATTCAGATATGGAAAAACATTAATGCACTGCAGAGGAAAAAATTATGATCAATTGCAGAGGGAAGTATTTGTCTCTAACCTGTTCTGATGGTGCACACACACACACACACACACACACAATCAATCAGGAGGCTTTTCTAGCTCCTGGCATCTGCTCTGTACTCCAGTGTCCCTTTTCACCTTGGCCCAAAACCATCACTTGGTGTGTGTGCATGCAAAAATCCCCCAGGCTTTAACAGAATAAAAAAAAATGAGAGGAGTAATATGCTTCCTCACAACAAGATGGAGATTTCAAATTACAAGGCATGCCACGTGAGCCTAGCAACACCCTGCTCTGGGGACAGAGATGGAGCAGAGCGCAAAGCGTTTAAACCGATACTGTAAAGCCAAAACGTAGCAGAGTCACAGGACCGAGACTTGAGCAGGCAGTCGGGTGAGAGTCAGCATTTTTTAGACACTTGAGCAGGGAGGAGGGGAATGTGGTCTGGACGAGTTGGACAGGTGCTTCAGCATGCTGCTAAACACACAATACTCTGATTTATCACCTTCCGCAAGTTTCACATTCCCACACAAATAAAACAGCTTGATGTGCTAATAAATGCATCATATACACCTCTAACACCATGAACAGAAGCAGGGGAAAAAATAATGCTGTATGTGACAGTGACAATTTAATTCATATCAATCATCTACACATTAACCATATCTTTATATCAGACATGCATTCTTTAATTGGTGCTTGATTAGTGGTCTAGACAAACACCTGAGACAGAGTTAAAAAGTGACTCAATTATATCAAGTGCAGGATATGTGAGAGAACACACACACACACACACACAGCAGAACTCACTGCAATCCTTTCCAATGACCTAAAATAAACATCTAATATCACTGCCATCACATGGTGTAAAGAATGCTTTATTTGTGGCTAAGAAAAAGAAGAAGAAGAAGAACAGGCAGTCTTTATTCATCACGTATACGTTACTGCACAGTGAAATTCTTTCTTCGCATACCCCAGCTTATTAGAAGGGTGGGGTCATGATACAGCACCCCTGGTGCCTAGACAGTTAACCCTAGAGCCTTGCTCAAGGGCCCAACAGCAGCAGCTTGGCAGTGCTGGAGCTCAAACATCCAACCTATTGATCAATAACTCAGAGGCTTAACCATTGAGCTGCCACTGCCCTATCTGCATCAGAGTAACACATTCAGCAGTGCAGCTCACAATAACTACTGACTGGTTTTAATAAAGCACAGATTCAAACATAATGCAAAGAATCATTCAGTCACCATTAGAGTGGCATTTCTACTAGTTTGCATAATGTCCCGGCTTTTCACACACACACACACACACACACACACACACACACACACACACACACGAGCAAGCTTCTGTCTCTCTCAGTATTGTCTCTCCATAAATCCTGACTGTTTCCTTTGTCCCGTCTGTCTCCCTTCTCTTGCTCTGCCCTTCCTCTCCCCCCGTATGTCCTGTCCATCTCCATCTCTCTCTGTTTCCAAATCCTTGCCTCTCCCTGACTCTCCAATTCTCTATCCGTCCTATATCTCTCCCTCCCACCATCTCCGTCTACACCTTTCTTTCTTGCCCACACTCACTCTCCCTGTCGTAGACCCTCTCGGTCTCATCTCTCTCTCTCTGCCTCATCTCGCTCACACTCTCTCTCTCTCTCACACTCTCTCTCTCTCCACCATCTCCATCTCACTCCTGGTCTCTCTGCCTTCCTCCTCTCTCTGTCTCAGTCTCTCATTCTCTCTCTCTCTCTCACACACACACACACACACCAATCTATGTGACTCCAAAGCAGTTATGCAGTAATGATGTTATGAATATGAATTATGAATGTTTAACAGCTGGGCTGTTGAGCTGAAGCTCTTCACTTCTTCGGCTCTGGTGCTTGGTCCTAACCCGAGCTGTACACCTTGCGTGTGTTCAGAAAGCGTAAGACGTACATAATCCATTTCTAATTTGGCCACAGTGCTGAGTGAAATGCGTGGCGTGTTCTTCCTCTGCGTTACCTGCGTCCAGTCACAGATGTGTCAAGATGTGAGGTGGAGACGTGAGTGTGAAGAGAAGCAGAGAAAGCATGTTTTATTAGACAGTGTCTTCTGTCTAGCGCATGTTAATAAAAAAGTGGATTCAGGGATTACACTAGAGGCATCTAGGGTTAGATATGCCCCCCCACCCCACCCTACCCTACCCTACACACACACACACACACACACACACACACACACACACACACACACACACACACACACACACGTGCCACTGTAACCTCTCCATCTGTGTCTTCTCATTCTCTTTCCTAGATCTCACTTAACCCCTTTCCAATAATATCTTCCTCTCCTTTTGTCCTCTTTCTCTCCCTCTCTCCCTCTCTCTCTCTCCAGGGATTAGTGTTCGAGTGGAAGACCTCAGACCCCCCTGCTTCATCCCATCTGTTATGTTCTGCCTGATGGAGACAGAGGACACTACAATGACAGCACAGAGGACAGTGTAGGTCAGCAGCTTTCAGAAGGGTTATAAATCAAGAACGAAGTAAATCACCAAGACTATCTATTGAGACTGCAGACTAGTTTGGTTTGGGCTCATTTTTAGATTTGCCTTTATTTTCCAAACTAAATGACCCACAGCTTCCGTCTTAAAACGTATAATGAGTGGCTTGCCAGCCAACATGTTGTAATTCTTCCCTTCACCTGCCCTCACTACACAAGCAAATTCATTTTTAAAAGTGCAAAGTTACCAGTAAGAAGGAGCTGGAAACACAAATCAGGAAACAAATCATGACCATTGCAGAAAATATTCATTGGACAAGGCGGCAGAGAAAGTGTTGTAGGTGAAAGCTATCCTGGCAGAAGCGACATTTCATCAGAGTAAGCAGTGCACAGGCCAGAGCTAACAGGTTAACGCAGATGCTTCCATCCACGTCCAAATCTTTCACATTCCTGTCACAGCTACAGTCAATCCACTACTACTGAAATCATGATGATGGAGCTCTAAAATAGTATTTCAGTGACTTGATGCATGTTTAATGTAGTTTGCATTTTAATTGCAGTTGTTGGCATTCCTGCATGAAGAAAAAGTGCCGCTATTCACCTCAGTGCTGGAAAACACTCAAATACATGGACCTACATGGACACTTTATTCGA
This sequence comes from Leptodoras nelsoni, assembly GCA_028566375.1. NCBI lineage: Eukaryota > Metazoa > Chordata > Actinopteri > Siluriformes > Doradidae > Leptodoras > Leptodoras nelsoni. The sequence continues at coordinate 24,637,011 of JAOVVG010000009.1, forward strand.
TTACTCCCCACTCCCCTGCCAGTCTCCTTTCAACTATACATTTTTCACCCTCAAAGTGGGCAAATTTTAAAAGTTTCTCATGATTTTGCGTCATTCAAACACATTACATGGCATTAAAAGCGTTTATTTCCTGGTTTAGATAAGTTGAACCTCACGCTAGAACTTTGTTTCCTGGGGGACTTGGGTACAAGTCCCTTGGTGCACACCGGAGCTCGGAAAAACAGCATTCACACCAACAAATGATCCAAACCAATGGTGAAAATGCCTTCTTTGATGTGTGAAAATGCTCAAAATGGACTTTACAGATCCAGATAGGAATACAATAATTGACTAAAGCTGGTACAATCAGAAGTCTTTTGTGATCATTACATGGTTCACTGGGTGAGTTCTGAATAAAAATGTCGACTTAATTCAAACTGGAATTCGTCGAACTGGAAAAAAATTACTTTTTGCTAATTAGCTCGATATATACATAGAGGCTGTGAGTCACACTTTATTAGGTTTCCTCCTGTTGAAATGAGATATTATGGAAACTCACTCTCCTCTCTCTCTCTCTCTCTCTCCTTTACATTTCACGAGTAACGTACCTGTAGCTGTCCCATGAGACACGTGTAATCCTATGCCGTTTGATTCTGCAGAGCAAAGCCAGCTTAATATCCTCTAAATAGGGCCACAGACAATAGAAAGTCACATGACCCTGAAACATCTCTTGGGGTGTGAAGCATTTCCAGCACATGGTTTAATTAGCACCCGTCTGCCTCAGCATCTCCAGACATGCAAGTTCACAGACAATTTAACAAGCCAAGATAAAGTGTTGAGTTCTTGACAGATAATAAACAGTATATGACTGTGTGATATCTGCCATAATAGCTACATGCTTTACTTTATTTAAAAGCTGGATGATGAAACATGTTTATCAGTATACTGAGTCTTAAACCTACACACACAAAAAAGATCTAAGACTTCTTGTTCTTAAATTTCCTAACAGAGCTATGACTAGGAGACGCGCTGCTCCATGGAGCGTAGCATTTTGGCAATGTGAAAGGACGAAGCCGCAACACTCAGGACGAATGCAATAAACCTCGCCCGTCGTCATCGATATTCCCAGCACTCGTTTACTGCTTCCTTCTTTCGCCTTCCATAATAAACGATGGAGTAGACCGGCTGTAATTAGTTAACTCCCTGCAGGGTAACAAGGTGACAAGCAGCAGAAGCAGAACAAAGCAAACTGTCTACTCCTCTTCTTCTATTTCTTTATTTCTCTCTTACTCTTACTCTTGTTCTCTACATCTCCCTCCATCTCACATCACCACCCCTTTCTCTCTCTCTCTCTCTCTACATTGCTGTGCAGTGTAGGAAACCTCCTCTATTAAATTACGCACACTATCTGATAGGCATGCGCTTAGTCTTGCACACCTTAATTGAATATCTATATCAGCAATTACAGACACTTTTCAACATGGAAGGCAAATAAGGATTAATTGGCACATTCAATATGGGTGAAGTCACCTGGAAACCCACACACACACACACAACCACACACAACCAACAAGGTCATATTGAGATGTCTAAGCAGGATGACATGGACATTTGCATAGATCAGGGTTTTAAAGTTGCAGTAAGTAACACGTGTGTTTTTTGAAGGGGCTCTGTCACCAACTTATGGTGGTTCAAACAGAATTAAACAGATGTTCTGCTGCTCGAAAACAGAGTTACAGCTCCATTAAGCATGCAACTTTTTAGGTATTTTTAGGTAGACTGTGCGAAAGAAGAGGAGGACGAGCTTTCCGTGTCAGCCCTAGTTTTGCCCTGTTCGTGAGTTTGCATAAACAAATCTACCTCTCCAGCCTCCAGATGAACCCCTGAGGAACGTTCAGGGCGTCTCGATGAGTGGTGTGTGGGTGCGTTGTGCCGCGGACAAGACTACCATCCAGACAACACTTCAGAGCCACCAGATTAACTGCACAGCAAGATGTTTCCAACTGCTACAAGGATTATCGCTTCAGTGGACAATATGGACTGCTCCATGACTCCCTCTTTGCAGATCCTAAACATGGATATTTGACGCCTGGTGTGTTTTTACTTCAGTAGTATGGAGCAGTAAAGAATTTCCCCAAGTAATTTATAACCCCAAAGAATTAAGGTAAGGTAGCAGTAGGAAGGTATAATTATGCAAAGCATGTCATGCTAATAGATCCCCAAACAGCATGCAGGAATTTGGGAATGCTCATTTATTAAATAATAATGTTTTACTAAAAAAAAACAGCTACTTGACCTAAGGATTAATCACACTACATATTTAATGTTTAACATACTTAGAGATATTAATCATAGATAATCAGAGTGATGACAACAAGGAAACTGCAGGAGGCATTTTTGCAAAGAAAAACAAGGTGAATCAGTGAACCTTCAAACAGGATGCAAAACTTGCATTTCAGGATGTGTGTGCAGTTCAAAATGAGGGATTTTACCATTTTTCAAGAAGTGCAAATTAAAAAAAAGGAAACTCTACTCCTAGCTCTCACTAAATATGATACGATACGGTTCAAATGAAAAAAATTGATATTTAAAAGATATCAAAGAATCTGACATGATTTCAAATCTTAAGGCAATGATTCATTACATTTATGCCATTTGGAAAGCATCCTTATAAAGAGCGACTTACATTTATCTCATTTATACAACTGAACAGTTGAGGGTTAGGGCCTTGCTCAAGGGCCCAGGTAGTGGTAACTTGTGCTGGGATTTGAACTCACAACCTTCTGGTCAGTAGTCCAACATCTTAACCACAGAGCTACACTTTAACTATACCATTAAATCTGTTACGATATTTTGAAGGCAATAATCAGATATTTGGTGACACCACTGCATCAGGTGTGATATGATTTTAGATTTTTAAGGCAATGATTCGATATATTACGAAACCACTGAACCTGTTACGATTCAGTACCCTCTGATCGATACCGGCCCAATTTTGTTCGGAATCTGGGGTAGGGCCATCAATTAGTCAGTGACCAATGATAAAGTAGAGAATTTTAAAAGTAGCAGAGTTATGGGCAAACCAGTTTCCTAGCCTATTAAATTATTCACACACCAGTTTAAAAATGTGAATTATTAATGGTTCATTTCAATCACTGGCTTTTAAATTGGTGCATTAATCCAAATCGCTACACACCTATCTACAGTATCTCTGTAGGCATCCGTAAAGCCAAGGGACACGAATCGGCAAGTTTGATTTCATGGCCACTCTGTGAGGTCGCTTCATTAACTGTACGTAAGAGAGGGAGGGAAAGAGGGAGGGAGTGAAGGAGGGAGGGAGAAGTCAGTGGGAGTTACTGCTGCTGCTGCTTCAGGCTTGCAAAAGCAATTATCACACTTGAAATCCAATCCGTTATTCTTTTTAAAGCGCACTTCCCATAGCTACAAATCAACTCTGTTTTTCAGATGCTGTTTATAAACTCATGATGAGATTTATTGCACGTGTCTCTTTGTCCATGTTGGAATTTTCTAAATATGGCGCTGTGTACGTGGTTTAAAATTAAAAGGCCTTATGGTCTGTGGTTTCTGCTATAACCACCAATAAAGTTAAGGGAAAAAAGATCAACCCAGGAAGAGAGTTTATGCAGCATAATAAAGTCATTCACAAGGCTAAGACAGGTGAAGGAGCATTTTGTGGCTTCTGGTTGTTAATGAGTGTAGAGCAGCTCCAGGAGTGAGATGTGAGAGCACTGGGTGCTTTAAGAGCACTGTTTAATTAGCAACCGTCAGCCTCGGTAACTCCAAACATGCAACTTCACGGCCAATTTAACAGGCAGAGATGAAGTGTTGTGTTTCTTCTATATGACATCTAGAGATAATAAGCTGTAAATGATTGTGTAATTTTCTGGTCACATGTGGTTCTGTAGATTAAATCTGCCCGAGGTTGCTGGTTAAATTGGTACTGGATGAGTATAAAATGTATCGGGATGGCACCACACAACTTTTTCTTTTCTGATATTGATATCAATACAGAAACGAGTGTATGGAGTAAAAAAAAATCCAAAAATAATCACTAAAATGCAATCAGGTTTCTTTACACAAACATTTCCTCTTCCAAATCCAAATTCATTCTTCTTCTCGCCAATATACAAGCCAACATTTAGCAGACTGAATAAACTTGATCCCCAACATCTTATGTTTCCTTCCACCACAATATGTCACTACTGTTCAGCTAAAATACTCCATGTGTCTTGAAATCACATGATATTTTGCCATGTCATCCATTTCATCACTAACAAGAAGTCAGGTCATTTTCTCAACACTTTCTGAGTAACAGAGTGTAAATTGTTGAGTCAAATTGGAGACAAATTGGAGCTAGAATAAATTTTCTGCTTCATTTAATTTCTGTGTGTCTTGTTTAAGCCTGATTGGATATAAAAGTCATATGCAAATATATCTCAGGTGACTTTTTTTTTTTTTAAGAGGAACTGAAATTATTCCTCACCACTTGTAGGTAAATTTTTCATGTTTTCTTAGAGCTGCTGCAACTATTTCTAGCCTAAAACAACTTTTAGTGAAAAGAAAATATTTTCACACACCAGAGAAACCAGACAGGAAGAAACATTTTCTTACAAGTTCATCTACCAGCCAAGCATAAGAGTACGCCATGTACTCTGTGTGCATGATTACTTCTCTTTCGTCCATGCACAGAGGAGGCAATTTGTTACTACTGATGTTTAGACATGCTACCGTTTCTGTGCACACTGTGTATTTGTGTGCGTGTGTGTGTGAGTGTGTGTGTGTGTGTGTGTGTGCGTGCATGCAGGGATCTGCTATGGCCCTGTCTCCGGAGTCTCGGATACCTTACAAGGCCATTAGTGCCCTGTGCCTGCTCTAGATCCAGTTTCTCATCTCTGGATGTTTCCGCTGCTCCTGCTTTGCTGTCAGGCTGCTTTATACACACTCACGTACACACACACTTCTGATATAGAACAGAACCACGCAGTTTGAAAGACTCATGCCTCTTTTAAGTCGATGCACGGGTTGATGTGGAACATCAGAGTACCTGAGAGCGCACTTGAACCCGGGCTCCCTCTGCTCGAACGAGGTAGCAGTGCTGTTTCGGCACAGAGGGGTCTCTGGGAGGTCGCTTCCTTTCCCAAGAACAAAGTTGCCCTTGTCATCCGAGTGAATGAATCCAATACAAACACGACCAGACGGTTCTCAGCTCCTCTTAGCTACTTGACTGGGCTCTTTATATTTAGCCTGGCGTGGATACTTGTTCACCATACCGTCTGTGTGTGTTTTATTCAGAATACATCTGTAACACTGTGTCTTTATGAGTGTATACAGGCTGGCTGGTCAACAAGTTGAGGTTTTTTTTTGCTTTTCTGCATACCAGGAACCATTCAGACACTCTCCTCCCTTGCACTACACATCAGACAGACTATTGTGAGTGAACACCACTCGCACCATAAACGGCTGCACGATGCCCATAACCATGCAGATGTAAGGCGCGGAGAACAAGGGGAGTATAGTAAATCTTCCCTGCTCTATTCAGACAAGATGAGTTTATCAGCAGGACGTCTAATACATTTTTTAGTTTCACATCCAGAGTGCAAGCAATTCTAGCAAGTTGTCTTTTCTATGTACAAGGATATTTTTGTACACCATGGTCCTGTGAACATGCTCTTATTTCAGTTTCAGCAATCTGAAATTCTAAAGCATCCACTTTTCATTTAGCGATTATCTGACAGAAGATCACAGATATGCACACTACAAGACAGCATGTCAGCTTAATCCCATCTGAATAGGGCTATAGTCATATATATATATATATATAAAAACACACATACTGACATACTGCAGTGGTTATGAGCTACACCACAATCTTCAAAAACTCACAATGCACTTATCATGGACACTTCATATTACTATCACTCCTCCATGCATGCTACTCAGGATGATGTCACCTATTGAGACAGTATTTTAAAAGCCCTGAGACATCAGATGTTTCCTTCCCAACGTTTAAAAAAAGACAGAGACGACGATACATCTTCTGAGAAATATATTTGGCTATATATGACAATTTCATAACCAGTGATATCCAGAGTGTGAAAACTGCCTAAGGAACAGTGAAAGCTTCCGAGTTCTGCAGCGGGAAGCAAAGCTAAAAACCTACTCCTGCTGCTGGCTTCACTTTCTTCATCAGCACCAGGAGAGAGCCAGGAATAGCACTGATCAGCGGGTGGGAGGGGGGAGTGGGGAGGGAGAGAGAGCAACTGAGTGAATGAGAGAGAGAGCGCAACAGAGAGACAGAGAAGGGATAGATAGAGACCTCTTCAAACACTCAACTGATAAAAACACAGAAACCTGTGCTGTCATATCACCAAAAATAAAGCCCTTTGTGGTTGTGTGTGTGCGCGCATGTGTGTGTGTGTGTAATATCAGAAAATTACTCTGAAACAGAATCCATCAGCAGCACTAAAAATAATTAAACCGATCTACGAGTGCATTTAGAAGCGCTTGTTAAAATTGGGGTTGTAATTGGACTGCTGAAGCTGCAAAAACGTGTTAATGCCAGAAATCATCACTAAACTGCTACACATTGGAAACGATTATCAAAATATATGATGCACATGCACATGCTTGAAGACGCATCAGAGCTCTGCACAGGAATGCAAGTTATCGAATGGCTTTCACGTGAGGAAAGAGTTCATCCGACGCTTTATACATTAACAACGGGAGTTCACACACGCTCATCAAGCGTAGGAGAGAGACATCAGATGGAAGAGAAACTGGGTAGAATGCAGCCTCCGACCTCGTGCCTTTGACCTCGGCAGCTTAAAGTATGCTGATCCAGAATCGTTTCCTCCCTCCTGCACCGACATAACGTAAAAGAGTACATCTGAGCAGAACCCTGAGCTGACCCCCACTTTCATTGATTTTTGTCTTTTAAAACAACCACGAAACATTAAATATGCTTAAGCAGAAGCTAAGAAGGTCAAGCGCAAAAGAAAGACAATAAATCCTTGTTGACAGAGACAGCATCATCTCTCTCTCTCTCTCTCCCCCTCTCTCTCTCAGGAATGAATCCAAAGCAAGCTGCTACATCCTCAACATTTCAACATAAAGATACACAATCTGCCCACAGACTATTTCCAGTCTGCATGCCAAACAAATTCTTAAACACTTCTTCAAACACCGAGAGAGAAAAGAAGAAGAGATTGAGAACGACAAGAGTGAGTGAGAGGAAGATGGAGGACGAGTGAGACAAAGAAAACAAAAGAACAAAAATTTGTACAAGAAATGGTAAAATGCCAGACAGAAGAAAAAATGGGTGACCAAAACAGAAGCTCACTATCAAGTCTGTTGGGTTTGTCCCATATCTCCGGACATTGCTGCAGACCAAAAACAGATAAGAAAGACAAGGTTAACTCATCATGAGCTGAGTAAGACCATGAACAATGCAGGTGAGTATTCCAGAGTAACCAGAGTATTCAAATTTATGACACCTGATATCCAACAAATAAAATGCTATTCATTTTCTTATTTTTTTCCTCCAAGATCCAGCCTCTAAACTCTAAAACCATAAACAGCACCACGAGCAACACGAGTCCAGAAGCTAAAAGCCAGCTGAAACCAAAACACAAAACCACATGCATGACTCCAAAGGAACCTGACACGGGATCAGTTCCGCATTGTAACAGGATATATAAATAAAAGCACGCGAGGTTGATTGTGTATAAACAGCACGCGTGTCGCAAAGAGACACAATACTGAATAAACCGACTAAAATCAATCAATCAATCAATGAACTAAATAAATCAATAAAACAGCGGTATTGTTTACAAAGCGACAAAGTGCGGAAGTGGAATGATGGACACCTGCTGGTCATCTTCGTGACGTCACGGCAGTCAAAAACGGTCGCGCGACTGCGAAGGCAAATCGCCAACGGTCAAAATCCGGCTAGCTAACAAACTGTGGGGGAAGAAAAAGCTATAAAAATAAATTTCACTAACAATAAAACGTCAATATGACTACAAGAAGCGAAAACGAAACCAAAAGATACAGAAACATATAAGTACTGACCAACTGACACTCACTTTGTAGCGTTAAATAAAAAAATAAAAATAAAATTACCTCAGAAATTTAACCGCTAATTCACAAGCTAACAGAAATCCGCGACCGCGACGACGTTCTTAATTAACAGCGATAACAAGAGCTATACAACACACTTTAAATATGATATTTAATTTAATATCTAATTATTAAAGATTTTTAAACATATTTTTTAACAAATAAACTTACTTTTTGTAAATCTCAGAGAGCCGTGTGAGGCGCTGATAGCGAGCATCTTTTGTGACACGCGCACATTTTATTCCGTGAGAATTTATAAGCCTGTGTGCGCGCGCGAGGCTCAAAGCCGGAGTACTGCGCATGCGCAGAGGAGCTCAGGTCGGCAATGAGAATTATTGTTAATTATAGTTAATTCTTAATTATTATTAAACAACAGGATTATTGTTTTAGGATTTTTACGATTAAATCCATGTGTTCAGTGTTTAAAAAAAAATCCGTGATGTTTCTTGGGTGCTATTTTTTGTATGTATGTATGTATATATATATATTGCACATATAATCATAATGGAAAGTTTGTGCTGTTGCTGTAGCTGTTTAAAAATAAAAAGGTGTAAATAGAGTTGTAGTTAAAAGCGGTGTTTTAAATTCAGCTCGGATCCTAATCAATTATTCAAGAAGGCTACAGGATCCTGCGGTGCAACAACCCGAGATTCGGCAGGGACTCGAGACTCCTACACACACACACACACACCATAGCTTTTTAATCAGCACTAAGAGAAGGTGTGTGTGTGTGTGTGTGTGTGTGTGTGTGTGTGTGTGTGGACATGCGATAGAAGACACGCACTGCTCTGAAAGCTGAACACCTCGCCACAGTCCCACCATCACCGCGAGCAGAAACGCGACGCAAATCCAAATCCACGCGTACACAACAAGTCACACCGAGTCCACCTGAAGATGCTTATGAACCTTAATAAGCGCTTAAAGACGGTCACGCTTACCTCGAGCGACTTGCTTTCCGTTCCCGAGCGCAGATAAATCATCCAAGTCTTCTCGTTTCTGCCGCTCCGTCTCACTGCCGCTCTCCGAGTCCCGAGCGCTGCCTGCAGTTCGGCCACGGTGCCGGTCACGTGATCATCCCTGCCTTTTCTGATTGGTCGGCGCGGCGCACCTGCTCGCCTGCAGGAGAATACCATTATCACCATGATCACTATTATCACCATGATCACCATTATCACCATGATCACCATTATTACCATGATCACTATTATTACCATGATCACCATTATCACTATAATCACCATACTCACCATGATCACCATTATTACCATGATCACCATTATCACCATGATCACTATTATCACCATGATCACTATTATCACCATGATCACCATTATCACCATGATCACTATTATCACTATAATCACCATACTCACCATGATCACCATTATTACCATGATCACCAATTACCACTATGATCACTATTATCACCATGATCACCATGATTACCATGATCACATATATATATATATATATATATATATAAATTACTTTTATTCCATATTCACCCAAATGAGGATGGGTTCCCTCTTGAGTCTGGTTCCTCTCAAGGTTTCTTCCTCTTATCATTTGAGGGAGT
>JAOVVG010000010.1:0-19944 GCA_028566375.1 Leptodoras nelsoni
GAACAGGGAGTGCTACAGGACAGGGGGAGCTACGGAACAGGGGGTGCAACAGGACAGGGCGTGCAACAGGACATAGGCTGCTATGGAACAGGGAGTGCCACAGGACAGGGGGTGCTACGGAACAGGGGGTGCAACTGGACATAGGCTGCTATGGAACAGGGAGTGCTACAGGACAGGGGGTGCTACGGAACAGGGGGTGCAACAGGACAGGGCGTGCAACAGGACATAGGCTGCTATGGAACAGGGAGTGCTACAGGACAGGGGGTGCTACAGTTCCTGTTCCTGAAACACCCCCTGTCCTGTAACAGCCTCTGTCCTGTGGCACCCCCACTTCTGCTCAGGAAGGAATAATAATTAGTTGATTATTTAAATCAGGAATGTTTAAACAGGATTGTGAACTCCAGGCCCGGAGGCCCATGATTGCAGTTCCTGGGTTTCACCTGTCTACAACTTCTTGAGTGTTGCTTATGGCAGATTTGTTAACTATCTTACAACTTGGTTGTATTTAGATAAAACTTTAAAAGCTGAAGGGCCTTTAAAGTGCATGTGTGGCTGCAGGCATTATTCCATCCTAAAAGGAAAAGTGCAACTGGTGAAACCAGTGAGTGAGTGAGGTGCTGGCTTTTTGTGGATGAGTGTTTGATTATACATTCTCTGCAGGGACTGAACTGGGAAACCAATCCTTGAATATTGGTGAGCTAAAACAAAACAATACATTTATGTTTTTTTCACTTCTCCAGATCTGAAGATGTTTGGTGTCAGATCTCTTGCCTGTAATAGGACATCATGGAGCAGGCTGAGAACCACTCTACACGCCAGCCACAATCCATGCCCTTACGACTTGCTATACTATATACCAAGAGCGTATAGCTGCTACGCACTACACAGAAATAAGTGTCAAAATGGGAAATGTACACATTTCAGTAGTCCTCCTGGGAAAGCTCTTCTGCCCCAATCATTTGCTCACCAACAAGCTACATTTTCACAGGACAGTACCCAACGTCCAAAGACTGGTGTCTCACCCAGGATAACATTCCGTACACGACTGGCCATGACACTGCTTTTTGGAGGTGCTATAATTGGCAGCTGGTGGTATGTGCATGAGGAAAAGGATAAGAAGCTGCAGATGCAGCGAATAGAGCAGTTGCGGAAAGTTGCCATAGGCCAGGGAGACTTCTACTTGCTGGATCACACTGGTCAGCGGCGGACCAAGCGTGACTTCTTGGGGCAGTGGGTACTCATGTACTTCGGCTTCACTCACTGCCCTGACATCTGCCCTGATGAGCTGGAAAAGATGAGCAGTGTGGTAAAGCTGCTAGATGAGTCAAACCTGCCCCATGTGCAGCCGCTGTTTATAACTGTCGATCCTGAAAGAGACGATGTAGCTGCTATGGCTAAGTACGTCAGAGATTTTCACCCACGTCTGATTGGTCTGACAGGCACACCTGAGGAGGTAAAGGAAGTTGGACGGGCTTATAGGGTTTATGCGAGTGCTGGACCCAAAGATGAAGATGGAGACTATATTGTGGACCACACCATTCTTATATACCTCATCAATCCAGATGGCCTTTTCCTGGACTATTATAACCGAATGAAAAATGCCATGCAGATTGCTGAAAGCGTTCATCAACACATGAAGAATTATGTGAAGTTATTCCCTGACCAGCCTTAAGGCTGATGCTGGGGTATTAGAATAAATATTGCTGAATAGAGTATCTGAAGTACTGAGTAAATAACTGGAAAAAGAAAAAGGCTAAATAAAAGTTAAATATGACCATTTTTATGTCACATGTGGGTCATATGTGGGTCATGTGTGTGCCACTGATAAACCTTTATGTTGATCTTATTATTTATTGATATTAAAAATATGTAAGTAGTTGTTTAACTGAGGGTTCTGTAAGTTTTTAACAGTTTATAGAAATGATCAAAAACAATTAAACAAAAAAAATATTCTATACTTTTGGGAAATGATGCATGTTCTTGATCACCTTGTTGATAAAAGACAGAAATATCCAGAATTCATAATCATGAATGTAATATAGAACAGGTCAGTGGTTTAAGCAGGTAGATTAACTTCAAAGCATTAAAAATATAGTAATGTTAGGCATCATTAGGCAGTGACACAAATGACAAACATCTTGTATACAAAGGACTATATTTCCCCCAGAACTGCACTAAAGCCTGACTTTACTAATATAGTTAAAGGTTGAATAAAGTCACACAAAAGGACTGAAGTGAATTGCTTGTCTGTGTATAAATGTCCTCGTGTTTTGTTAATCTAATTTTACACAGGCACTGAGCCAAAGTGAAGACTTGTGAAACATCAGGGAAGGTCTGGCTCCAAGGGGGTGCTGTAGGTTTTGAGGCGTTCATGTGCCCTCTGTTTGGTCAGCAACGTCAGGTGAATGGTGTCAATGCTCTCCTCAAGTCCAGGTCTCTTATCAATTTCTACTGTGTAGTCATTGGCCTGAAACAAACAAACAAACAAACACACACACACACACACACACACACACACACACACACAGCAAGCACCTGGCTAAATAAAAGAAGACTGCAACAGTGGAATATTCAGCAGTGGTGTCAGTGAAGAGTCTGAATAACTCAAACACTCCATTATGAAGTTTTGATTATTAAACCTTGATATTACCTTTTTTATTAAACTGAAAATGTAATAACTACTAGATTAAAGATTTATAAAAATCAAGACACAAACATTCAAAATCTTTCTTAATTTCCAATTTGTTATTTACTTCTACCATAAAAGTATGTAAGAAATACCTGGAAGGTCTCTTTGCTTTATGTATGCCATCACAAAAAATGAATAAAGCACTTTCCATGCTCCTGTTCATCTTAACTGACGACATTAATATTGCATTGGAAATGATGTAACTACACAGCCTTCAGGGACAACCCCTACTTTCACAGGTAGTGCAGTGTGATGAAAGAACACAGAACACAGGTATTCAGCCAGAGTACTGCAATACTGTACAATATGACCTTTTTAAGAACTCACATTTCCAGCACAGTGGGCCTTATTCACTGAGTGTTCTTAGGAAGAAAACCCACTTACGCACATTTCACAAAGATTCTGACCTTCACCAAGTGGGGTCCGTCATTATCAGAACACTCCTGTGAACAATTCTGCATCAATCTGACGTAGACTTTTTTTCCTAAGGTCTTTCTCAAGAACGAATGCAAGAAATCTTAGGAAGATATTGGTGCATGAGGCCAAATTTTTTCTGCTTTACATACATACATACACTATATTGCCAAATTTATTTACTCATCCAAATAATTGAATTCAGGTGTTCCAATAACTTCCATGGCCACAGGTGTATTAAATCAAGCCCCTAGGCATGCAGACTGCTTCTACACACATTTGTGAAAGAACGGATCGCTCTCAGGAGCTCAGCGAGTTCCAGTGTGGTAACGCGACAGGATGCCACCTGTGTAACAAGTCCAGTGGTGAAATTTCCTCACTACTAAATATTCTACAGTCACCCGTCAGTGGTGTTATAACAAAGTGGAAGCGATTGGGAACGACAGCAACTCAGCCACAAAATGGTAGGCCACGTAAAATGACAGAGCGGGTCAGTGGATGCTGAGGCACATAGTGCATAGAGGTCACCAACTTTCTGCAGAGTCAATCACTACAGATCTCCAAACTTCATGTGGCCTTCAGATTAGCTGAAGAACAGTGTGTAGAGAGCTTCATGGAATGGGTTTCCATGGCCGAGCAGCTGCATCCAAGCCTTACATCACCAAGCACAATGCAAAGCATCGGATGCAGTGGTGTAAAGCACACAGCCACTGGACTCTAGAGCAGTGGAGACGTGTTCTCTGGAGTGATGAATCTCGCTTCTTCGTCTGGCAATCTGATGGACGAGTCTGGGTTTGGCGGTGGCCAGGTGAACGGTACTTGTCTGACTGCATTGTGCCGAGTGTAAAGTTTGGTGGAGGTGCTCCCAACTTTGTGGGAAGAGTTTGGGGACGGCCCCTTCCTGTTCCAACATGACTGCACAACAGTGCACAAAGCAAGCTCCATAAAGACATGGATGAGGGAGATTGGTGTGGAAGAACTTGACTGGCCTGCAGTCCTGACCTCAACCCGATAGAACACCTTTGTTGATGAATTAGAGTGGAGACTGTGAGTCAGGCCTTCTCCTCCAACATCAGTGTCACAAATGTGATTCTAGAAGAATGGTCACAACTTCCCAAAACACACTCCTAATCCTTGTGGAAAGCCTTCCCAGAAGAGTAGCTGCAAAGGGCCGACATCATATTAAACCCTATAGATTAAGAATGGGATGTCATTCAATGTCATGTGTGTGTGAAGGCAGGCGAGAGAATACTTTTGGCGCTCTTGCCCCAAGCAGTTCTAAGGACTAATCTGGGGGATCTGCCCCCTGGGGAGCTCCCCCAAGAACTACAGTAGTTTCAGGGCCTTTTCTGGTCTGCATGCGCACCGGAAGTAGGAACGATAAAGTGACATAAGTAGCGCAACAGTCTGTGATTATTTGACGTCACTTCAGAGCGACATAAAACAATAACTATAATTGATGATGGTGTGATCGGAGCTGTGTGCATGGTGACTGTTGGAGAATTTGCGAATGTCCAAAGAAAAGTTTCAGTTTGTCTCACTGTTTAGAGCCTGCATAGGAGAAAATCAATATAAATTCTCTTCAGTCCATATTGTTCTTATAAAGTGCATGCAGCCTGGTGGCTGAGAACTAATTTACTGTAACACAGATCTGAGACAGCAGGATGATTCACATTGTGTCCCTTAACGGAACCACTTGCTAATTTCACACTGTAGTTATTTGTTGCGTTTCATTGGGTGTAAAATCAGCGTGTAAACCACATCGGGAAACTTTTCACAGGGAGCATCACTGTTATACACTGCAAACCCTGCAAAGCCCAAATAAACACACACATTGATCATCTTTCAGACTGTGTTGCGGGACACCTCTGACACAGAAATGTAAAGGTTTACAAATATTTACTATCTGTGTGCGCTTTGTCTTCTGTGATCTCGGTAGTACAAGTACATGCTCTAAGAAGTACAGCAAACACTGTCTCCTCACAAACCTTTATTTACATGCTACCAGATACAACAGATTATATAAAAAATAACTGTTTAAGCTTTTTGACAACACTGCTTTGCTGATGCCTAATGTAGCAAGTTGAGGTGAAATGCTAGTGGATATTTTTACATTTCACCTAGACGACTGAAATCTGTGTTCCTCCTCCGTCCCGTACAGACTCAGTAAAGCGAAGTCCAGCTTCACTGTCACTCCGTTTGTCTCTTGTGTTTATTTCCATATTTTGCGAGAGCTTCTATTTAGACGGCTACTGGTGTGCACAAGTATATTTAAAAATGGTGGCTGTGGTCACAGGTATATGCGTCTGAACCAATCACGGCACACTTGCGTCACTCGGCCCCTATGCATGCAGAAAAGTACTTACCCTGAAAAAGGAGCTAGAAAAGTCCCTATACACGGCGTTCTAAAAACTACAATCACCCCCAGTTCCTGCGGTGCGAACATGCAAGAAACGGGGGCTAGATCTAAGAACAGAGAAAAGTCCCTCCGGTGCGAAAGCGCCTATAGTGTATTTACTATAGTTCTTAACAAAATAGCCAGCTAATCAAATTAGATACAAGATACTATCTAGATACAACTAAATCCTACACACTGCACCTTTAAACCAGGATACAAAATTCAGTATAGGATTTCTCAGGCCCCTTTTCTGGAACAAATCTCCCAGATGCGTGTTGCCCACAATGTGAAGAAGCCGCTCACATTCAGTTTTTTGTACAGAATTAATCCTTCATTTAAGTCAATCATGTGACATCAATTATATGTAAGGGATAAAGTAACTGAATTTGGAAAAGCCCTGCAGGTAAGAGTCTGAGATCTGACTGTGTTCATGTTTTGTATGTATACAAGGATAGGAATATCTGATAGTTTTGTCTTGTGAGGACATTTTGTTGGTCCTCACAAGAAAGTTGTATTTTAAAATAAAGAAATAATTAAAAGAGCCAAATTGTTTCCTTTTCATTACTGAGGTTAGGGTTATCATTAATTAGCTGCAGTAATAATTATGTCAATTGAAGGTCCTCACATGTATAGCAATACGTGCATGCGTACTAACCAGCTGAAGAGAAGCCAACATGTATCTACAGGCTTCTGTGTTTTCCATGCCTTTAACAAGCGATGAAAACGATCGCCTCATCCCAACAGCACCAAGCGCTTGGACAATCTGGTCCCCGTATTCATGAATGTCAAAAACCACACCGTCCTCCTGGACAAGAGGGAAAAACACTGACAATCATCTCAATGCTTTTAATATTTTTGTAAACAGGAAATTGAACATTAAATGAGGAATCCTAAGCAAGCAAATGGATTTTTGGATTTACATAATGTTCACACTTATTATATTTATTTTATTTATTTTTAACACTTTTCCAATAATATTTTAATACCATTAACCAAATATTAGTAGATCTAAATAACTGTGTAGGGCACGGGTTCCAGTTCTGCACGTTAGTGTTTTTCCTGCTCTAAAACACTCACATACAGCTGCTAATTAGCTGAGGAGTTGGATCATGTGTGTTCAAGCAGGGAAAACATTAACATGCAGGAAAGGGGGTACTCCAGACCTACAGATTGGAAGCATTTTGGTCTGTCATCATGGACTTTATTACTAAGTAGTAAACAGAACACAAGGATTAAATGACAATAAAACAAGAGGAACAGTATTGTACAACAGTTACAAAAAACCTTACATACAGTCCTACTGTGCGATCCTGATGAACCTCACCCCAACACCAGCAGATATTAAAGTATGAGTATCCCCCACATAGTTCATTAATTACCTGAGCTAAGAGCCGAGGGTTGATCTCATCCTCCCACTCCTTTACCTTGCGAGACAGAGCCGTTTCTTGAGCGTACTTCTGAGAGTTGGCTAGGAACAACTCCTACAGCCAGAGAGGACACCAGAGAGTCACACATACATGTACTTCTTAGCCAGCATTGCATTGTCACTTCACAACTTTCCAGGGAATACAATCTAAACCGTATCCCTGGATTTGTGGAGCAAAATATATGTCTAACACTTAATATTACAGCATAGTAAATGGCTTTTTAATGTGGTTAAATGGTCAAGTTTCAACACTGCTGGGTTGTCGAATACATTAACAGTTGCATAAAATGAATTAATCCACTAAGTTTATCAGAAAACTGAACATGGACCAATCTGAAACAAATCAGAATTATTATTAGAAGAGGCCATGCATACCACACTCTTTTTGACCAAGTCCTCATAACTAATCCGGCCCATCTGTGAGTCTGGGAACAAAGAGGAAAGATGAACTAAACATAGAACCTAAGTCCCAAAAAACTGGCACTCATGCTTATATGAACTAGGCTGAATCTGTATATTGTATATTACCCATGAAAAGTGGATCATGTTCACT
Source organism: Leptodoras nelsoni (assembly GCA_028566375.1). Lineage (NCBI taxonomy): Eukaryota > Metazoa > Chordata > Actinopteri > Siluriformes > Doradidae > Leptodoras > Leptodoras nelsoni. The sequence continues at coordinate 7,481 of JAOVVG010000010.1, forward strand.
AATAATGTCTCCAGCTGCATGATCTTGAATCAGGTTCTCATTTTCATGATCTGAGAAGTCATCACCTGGATAAAACAATCCTCATTCATGATGTGAACTCATGTCACATACTATTAACTCCAGGAAAAAAAATCTAATTGTTAATGAAACAGCTGGTTCTCTCACCATCCAAGTCTGGATGTCGGACCACCTGGTCTTTGTCCTCTTGATTCTCTGGCTCCAAGTAAGTTCTTCTCAGCACATCATCAGACACATATACACCCTGAGACAGGCATAGGATTAGACACATCCTACTAACACATGCACACGCTCTAATTTGCAGCCGTTCATAAAGACAGATGCACAAAGTAAACAAATGCATTGTCCACAGGACACAGTAAAACTACAATATACCGTTTTCCTTAGCACCTTCTTCTGCAATTTAAGCCGCTGACCCATCTTGCCCAAGTAGATGTAGTTGAACTCTATGCAGGAAAAAATGCATAATGATAATACAACCCAAACAGACTGTAGAAAGCAGTGTAATGTTATGAAAATTTACCAGGATAAAAAGGGCCATTCTTAAGCTTGCGGTCCATGCTCTCGTCTACAGGAAAACAGAAGCAGAAACATTAGAGAGTTTAATCGCTCAACAGAACACAGTACTGCTACACTATATGGCCATAAGTTTGTGCACCCCTGACCATCCCCCTCATGTGTTCTTGCAGAACATCCCATTTGATATTTATTAAAACTGATTTAAAATAGGGCGACACGGTGGCTCGGTGGGTAGCGCCGTCGCCTCACAGCAAGAAGGTCCCGGGTTCGATCCCCAGGTGGGGTGGTCTGCAGTCTGCATGTCCTCCCCATGTCCGCCTGGGTTTTCTCCGGGTACTCCGGTTTCCTCCCACAGTCCAAAGACATACGCTAGTGTGCGAGTGTGTGTGTGCGTGTGTGCCCTGCGATGGATTAGTGCCCTGTCTAGGGTTGTTCCTTGCAGGAATAGGCGCTTAAGGAAATGAATGAATGATTTAAAATGTCTTTGTGTTATAATTAAAAATGTAAATATTTTTTTTGTTAAGACCCAACCATTAAAAAAAACAGCAGTACCTTATAGACAAAAGTGTTCAGACACACCTCTTAATCAGTGAATTCAGGTCTTTTTATACATCGCCACATGTATATAAAATCGAGCACCTAGCAATGGTGGCATCACACTCAAATTCAGTGAGCTCCTTAGAATGACCCATTCTTTCACAAATGTTTGGGGTACTGTAATAGGATGCCACCATTGCCCCAACAAGTCAGTTCATGAAATTTCTTCCCTCCTAGATATTCCACAATCAACTGTGAGTGGTATTATTGGAATGTGGAAGCATTTAGGAACCACAGCAACTCTGCCACAAAGTGCCTCGGATGCTCCATGCCATGGGTTTCTATGAATGAGCAGCTGCATGCAAGCCTTACATCACCAAGCACAATGCCAAGCATCTGATGGAATGGTATAAGACACACTGTTCTGTGGAGTTCAAACTTCTCTGTCTGGCAGTTTGATGAATGGGTCTGGGTTTGCTGAATGCCAGGAGAACATTACCTGCCTGACTGCATTGTGCCAACTGTAAAGTTGGTAGAGGAGGGATTATGCTATGGGGTTGTTTTTCAGGGGTTGGCCAAGACCCCTTAGTTCCAGGGAAGGGAAATCTTAAGGCCTCAGCATACCAGGACATTTTGGACAATTGTATGCCTCCAACTTCGTGGGAATAGTTTGGCTCTTATCTGATCCTGCATGACTAACCCTAACCCAGTGCACAAATCAAAGTCCATAAAGGCACAGCTGGGCGAGTTTGGTGTGGAAGAACTTGACTGGTCCACAGAGCCTTGACCTCAACCCCATCAGACACCACTGGGATGAACTAGAATGGAGATTGTGAGCCAGGTCTTCTTATCCTACATCTGCGTCTCACCTCACAAACACTCTTCTGGATGAATGGGCAAAAATTCCCCACAGACACACTGCAAAATCTTGTGAAAGCCTTCTCAGAAGAGTGGAAGGTGTTTTAGCTGCAAAGGGGGAACCAGCTTCATATTAATGCCTATGGGTTTAGAATGGAATGTCATAAAAGCTCCTGTAGTCCAAACACGTTTTGTCTATATAGTGTATTTAAAATACAAAAATAGTTGTTGCTTGTTTTATACGACAATCAAAACCTAACTGCTTACTAACTGCAAAACAAACTCCCAGTGCTCAGTATTAAACCCTTCTTTCCTCATATTCTGATATGCAACATCATTAGTCTGACATTTAACCAAACATAAAATCTCCTTTGAAGGTATTGGAACAGCAAGGCCAATTCTATTGTTTTGCTATGAATTTTGAGCAGACTTTTAGCTTTCCATCCCTTTATTTACATCCTGATTCATTAAACAACTTCTGTTTGAACTGACCCATTTTTTTAATACCCCCGTAACAAACCAGCTTGAAGACTAGGGGGATATTCCAGAAAGTGGGTTTAGTTGAAACTCTGTGTTAACTCTGAGATGAGAGAAACCATGGTAACTGACTCTGTGAACCTCACCTGCTCATTGGCAGGTTTTCTTTCACAAACCCTGACTTTATTCATATGTCTATTTTGGTGCCCATGTGAGCTTGACATAATTTTATTTTTAGTTTTCAGTTATTTGTACTAATCACATACGAACTGATTTATAAAACAGATAAATGTGTTCAATTTCACAACACATAGTTCAATTAACATGTATATACACACTGCACTTTGTGTACCTAATTATTAAAAAATTATTGATTAGTGTAAAAAATATTACAATTTATTTAATATTTTAAACATATACTGCATGTCTGTGTCTTATAACTATATATTATAAAATATATTATATATACTGTATATTTATATACACTGTACATTTATATATTATAACTATAGGGTAGAATTTACTTTTTTTCTCCTCATTTGTTGCCATGGTGAAACAGGGTATAGCACACCATGATGATGTTTTTTTTATAGTTATTAGTAAACTTGAAGTGAACATACTCAGAGTTGATTAAACTAAATCAGATCAGCTCAGAATTCAGGGTTAAGAGTTGAGTTTGTTAAACCTCCTTTCTGGAAGACCCCTCTGATTTCTGGATCAGTCTACATAGTGATGGCAAGGTGAAAGTGTGGAGATAGAAAGGACCTGCTCAGACCTGCCCTGATCCAGAACATACAGGCTTATGGGTCGAGCATGGTGGCTTGGGTCAAGCATGGTACAAAACTGCTACAAACATCACAGAAGAAGAATGCAATAACTGATGCAGTTATGGTAAGCGAGACTGAATCTGTTCCAATACTTTTGCTCATGTAAAAATGGTTGGTCTGCCACCAAAGTTGTTGAACACATGTAATGAAAGCTGAAATTCTGTTCCATCATCTCATGTTTTGAACTCAAACCCAAATGTCTTTAGTGTAAAGCAAAAACAAAAGTATTGGCCTTGCTGTTCCAATACCTTCAAAGGAGATTTTATGTTTGGCTAAAGGTCAGACTAATGATGTTGCATATCAGAATATGAGGAAAGAAGGGTTTAATACTGAGCACTGGGAGTTTGTTTTGGCTATTTATTAACACACTATAATAATCTCTGATATTGTACATGTTAATCTGTTTTATTGCATCACCCTACAAGTTCAAGTCATCATAGGAGGTCAGTCAACAGTGGCATATTAGCAAAAAACATCCTATGCCTTCATAAGATAAGATACGATAAGATAGCCTTTATTGATCCCACATGGGGAAATTTTGTTTCTCACAGTGTAAAGCACCATCATCCCAGAGCGACTGCAGCTTGTGCACGCGTCGCCGTTCATAGATGGGGAAAAAAAGAGAAAATTTTTGTTAAACACACACTTACAAGCACTGGTGCACCACTTGGAGAAGTCCTGTATTTTTGAGCTGGCTTTTCTTTTCCTTTTGCCTGATTCTTCTAACCCAGCAGGCACATTGTAGCACTTCCCTAGAGAGAAGGAAAGAAACTTTCACATACAGAAGTTCAGAGAGTCAGAACTTTGTGCCACCTACTTTATTATGACACTTTAACAGAAAGACAATAGTTGCTCCGGGTGATGCTATAGCTGCCAGTAGCTGGGAGCTCAGAGAGCAAGATTGGCCGTGCTCTCAGGGTGGGAGGGGCAGCATACGTTCTCCCCCCATGTCAATCAGTGCGACACTGTCCAATCACGGGCATCTGTGAGCTCATGCATACAAGAGGTGGGCAGGAGGAGCGCTCTCCTCCGAGTGCGCTACACTGTTACACCGAAAGTTGCATGAGCAGCAGTTCGAAAAGAGGCGGCGGCTTGCGTCGCATGTATATCGGAGGAAGCACACGATGGCTCCCTGACTGGCAGTTCGTCGTGTGACAAGGGGGGAAGCAATGATGGGTGGGAATTGGAGACAACTAAATTAGGGAGAAAAATCGGGGAAAAAAATAAATAAAAAATAAGAAAAAGACAATTGTTTCCACCTGTTTTTAGGGGTTTATCTTCTCCTATGTGTACATAGGGGTCATGCCATTTCCAAGGATCCACAGTTTCCTGTAACAATTACATGAATACATCATAACATGTATGTATTATCAAAGGGTTCACAACAGTTTACAATAACGTAACTGCATAGTCCATATCAACCATAGTCATAACCTATGCAGCCTATTTATATACTGTTCAGAAACAGGCCATATCATCTAAACCAGGTATGCATGTCAGTCTGTCGTCCTATACGTTAGAAGGTTAGAAGGTCATCTCAATGTGCTGATTTGCTGCACAATAACACCTTTTAATAAACACAATTTTTAACGCATTAATGTCAGTGACTCACTTGACTTTATTTGATAAAAGTGAAATATTAAAGATGATTGATGTCTTTTCATTTTTTTATTTAAAGAGAATTGCACAGTGTGTAGGGAGTGAGGCAACACGGGCATATCACTTCACCGGGAGTTCTGTTGTGCTGCTGCTACGTGATTGGCTGATTCAGTTTTACCTCAGAGACCCGCCCCCGCAATGAAAGGGAAGGAGTTCGCGTACATGTTATGCGGATCCGTCACCTTTTTAGTCTCCGTCGCTCATTAAACTGATGTAAGTTACAAAAAACAGCAACCCAAAAAGAGCTACAGCTTCTTCCTTCTCCATTGTTCCTTTCAATCTTTAACAATGTTTGTGATAGCTAACGAGCTAGGAGATCACGAGACGTTCACGAGAAGAGACAACCAAAACATAAACGAAACAGTTCAAATACATCACCCACAGTTCATAGATGTTTCATCACGTTTTTTTTCAGAAGTGCCTACAGCGTACAGAATCAGTCTGAACAGTGTTGTGTGATTCATCGTGTTAAACACAGCTGTGTGCTGTAATGAAGGCGCGACCGATGCGTTCCGCTGGTGATGACGCTGCAGCACGTCACAAATAGAGGCGTGTTAGAGAGCGAGTTCCCTTGGGGTTCTGTACCCTGTGCAGTGTGTAGGGAGCAGGGATACAGCTTGAGATTGGAAAGCAACACCAGTAACATAGCGGTTAGTTTCAGACTGTTTGTGTTCACGGACGGCGCCACTGGTTTGTATAATTTAACTCATTTTTAATAAATCGTTAATTTTTTTAATAGCGGTAAATTTTTTAAGACGTTAATGCGTTCATTAACGTGTTAATTTGACAGCACTATTTAGTATTCATTTTCCAACTGGAAAAATCTGACCCCTGGCCTATACATCATTTTATTTAAATTAGTGTAATGCAAATATTAAATAAAAAAATATAAACATTATCATTTTGGCCTCTCTGCAGATCCTGCAGTTTGTCGACATCCTACCTGTAGCTGCTTGGGCTTTTCAGCAACTGTTTGCATGGTAGGCCTCTCACGCAGCATTCGCTTCACACTGAGGGCCTAAAGGAAATTAGAAGACATCCCTGAGTTATGGGGTGATTCCCAACTTCATACTGTAACTGATCTCCATGTCTCTTTGATTCTATGCTCTTCAGGCTGTCAACCCAGAAAATGACCATCCTGCATCTTTAAAATGAATGATCAGTTTAACATATTTATTATCAGTGTAACAACTGTTTAAATGCACTCAGAAGAATTGAGCACCTAGGCAGGTGATTCCTACTCCTTTAAATGGTTTACATTCTCCACCTCCACAAAAATAGCCACAAATCACAAGGCAATTGAAGCAAATAAATTAATTATTTAAAGATTACAATTAACAATAATAAAAATAAATAAATACAAACAAAAGGTCAGCATTAAAAATCCTTGGACCCATGTTGATCAGTTGAATGTTGATAAAAATATCCATATGAAGAGACGGTGTATAATCTAGAGGCCAACACCTTAGCTGTGTACCAGGGCATCAGGGTCTCATTTGGCATCAGTGAAAAATAATGTCAAGGAAATAAAACGAGGGAGTGCAGCGTACTGCTTTCAGAGCAAAAAGAGTTTGTCCAGTGATTACTTTGTGTGGGAATGAGATACACTGTATAAACTAGTTAATGCAGAAAAACTCAACATATGCTTTGCTACATTTTTTTTACATGTAATAAAGGTTTAGCATAGAAACCAAAATTTATACCTGATGCCTCTCAACATGCTGGTCAGACTCTGGTTCCACCTCCATACCATGATCTATCAGAGGAGCAAATTCCTCACCACTATGGCCATCCTCATCATTCTCATAAAGATCCACAGCCTCTCCTCTGCCCTGCCCTGGACACCAAGGTAAAATCCAAGAAACAGAAAAGAGAAAAATAAATACATGAATTTCAGAAAATGTTAAAGGGTTAACTGAACTTATCACTGCTTATATGCAGCATCTACACAGCAATCTGCCACCAAGTGCAGAACAAAGACTGGAGTGAGACTCCATTACCTGAAGCCTCTCTGTGGAATTGAACACAAGAGGAACCAAGACCCAGGTGCATGACTCCCAATGTGTCCGGGGTGAAGTTATTGATCCGAAAATCTTTATAGCTGCCAAGAACCTCTCCCTTAAGACTGGGACAAACACACACTTTTCAAAATCTAAACTACTGTTGATTTATTCATTATTAAATGCTTTGTTTATTGTTCCTCTGATATGCTGTATAAAATTAAGCCGAACAAACTAGATTTCAACAGCCCCCAACATTAATGGAAACACAATACAATCTTTAAAAGTATTCTCTATGCATAAACTACAGTTTCCCCCTCATTCTAGCCAAAGGAATTTTGGAAAAAAAAGGTTTAGCCTGAAGCATTTTGCTTTTTAGTGCTTGTCTGGTGGAATGGATTCCAAGTCCAGCACAATTCCCTACCTAATGTAAACAAATAGATGCCTTGTAGCTGGTCTTTACCTGTGGAGTGGATACATTTGTTTTTCATGTGCCTCTGCAGGAATCAGAGACTCAGGAGGAAGCCGAACAATTTTCACTGGCTGAAAGAACAAAGCAGAATTATGATGCAAAAATAAACCCGAATTTATAACAATGGAGAATAATTAAATTTTCATAATGTGAATAATATTGTAGTGAACCGAGGGGGTGGAGATATGAGTGAGCACATGCCTAAAATGATGGACAATATAAAGGACAACTATAGGGTCCTTTAGGGGTTGGGGTGTCGGCAGGTGAGCAGCGTGGAAAGCACATGCTGCTGAGTGAGATGCTGAGTGAGATGCTGAGTTTGGCGTGCTCTGGGAGAACGTACTGAATTTCCTTTGCCTGTGCCAGTGTGGTCTGAGGGAGGCGATGAAGTGAATTCTGACCATTGCGTTTTTGTTTCATTTCACGATTATTGCTTTAGCTTTTCCAGCCATATTTTTTATTTGTTCCAGTGTGTACAGGCTTTGTAGCTTTTTAGCCCTTATTAGTTATTTATTCATTGAGATGCTTTTAGATTGCAGTGCTCAGCTGGTGGTGTAGTGTTTGTAATTTAGACAGGTGTGGGTTTGTGCTGAAGAGGGATTGTCTCTGTGTGAAGCTTTAAGTGCTTTTCTTTCCTCTTTTTGTGAATGAATGAACTATGCTTGGGGCTGATTAGTTTATAGAAGCTGTTTTATAGTACACGCGATATGCGGAGCCTACATTTTAATATAGTAAAATCTATTTATTTATTTGTTTGAATAAAGTGATTGAATGCCAGATTCTGTCCTCAGACTTTTTGTCTCCCTCTAACCGGACCTCCCCGGTTAAACAAAGGTGGTGGCAGCGACCTTTTTAAACATCTATTATTCAATAAAATAAATGCTAAATGTGTGCGAGGGGGTTCCGCCACAATATATTCATTACTTATGACTGCCTTATAAAGGCAATATGCACTCATCAGGCACTTCATTAAGTACACCTTGCTATATCCTAGTTTATATTATGTGAAAATAGCACACAGAAACTTACTTCAGCTGGATCAGAATTCATTTCCACACTGCGAGTACTGGGTTCCTCTCCCACCACATCAAACTGTAAGGGCAGAGTTCATGCTTCAAGTGTGTTTGTTACTAGAACTGCACAATGTATACCAACAGTCACCCATTTTAAACAATTAAAAGCCATTATGTGACAATGAAATATAAAATCTCCTGTAGTAGAACAGTACTGTGTAGTTTTGAAGAACCTTTAAAAATTATTAAATTAATTGTCATCAGAAATGTTTTTTTTTTTTTTTACATTTCTACAGGAAACAGTAATTAATGACTCAAAGACAATATTTGGTGTGAAAACCCTTTGCTTTCTTATAAAACAGTATAACCACAAGCAGGAAATCCCTGTCCCACTCAGCATTATAATTAAAAAGCCTCTCTCTGTCACGAAAAGACATTCTCTCTGTATTAAGTTACAGCTACAGGCGATTTCTTCTGACTGGTTTCTCAGCCACTCCCCCATGTCCAGTAGAGGATTCTGATTGGGCAGCGATTACATTTCATTGTGGAACAAATTCCACACTTGATGAAATGTAACACTGTCAGGAACCGCGAGACCATGCCCACTTCCGTTTCCCGTCTACTTCCGGTTCCAGTCCCTATTTATAGGTCGTCTCTTCCGGACTCGGGCGGGAAGTATTGACCTGACCGGACCGACCGGATGGGAGGTCCCGGAGCACCGCGCCACGCCAGCGTGCTTCATCTCCCGGCAGGATCCTCGTGACGCCCGCCTCTTCATGCGAACCCTGCCTTTCGTCTTGTCTCAGCGCTTCCACGCGCATCCGCGCTTCCATGCACCACGCCTCTGTTCATTACCTCCCGGCAGACTCTTCGCGACGTCCACTTCCCCGGACGTCATCCTGCCAATCGTCTCAACGCCCGAGACCTTCAGCACTCCCACGCGCCGCTCTACGTGATTGTGTATCCTCACTCCAGGCTATTGTTCAGTTGACTAATTTTTGTGTTATTAAAGAGCCTTCTTGTTCTGCACCTGCGTCTCCATACCGTTTATTCACTACTGCATAACAGACACCATACTTCGTGTTTTGTTTTGGCATGTTCACACAGTGCCACACAGAGGAATACAGTGCAATTGGGATACAGTTGCATTTTAAAGTGGTTTGTGTTAAATTCTGACACAAATTCAGCATTTCATTCTTTAAAAGCAAATCAACACGCACTGTTTTTCTGTTAAAAGATCGAGCCGCATTAAATGAATGTAGATTTAAGCTTTTACTTTTAACAGATCTTTTACTGTTCATTTTAGCATGTTTTCCAGATGTCAGTGTTGAAACACAGTCTCATATGAAGTGCATTTCAGTGAGGCGTTGATGTTTGAACACCCACAGCGGAAAGCAGTGCAGTTGTGTGTTGATTTAAATTTTGAGGTGTTTTGTATTCAATTGCGACACAAATTCAGCACATCATTTTGAAAATGCAATCCTCTTGTATTGTTTTTAGAAAGAGGTCAAACAATGTAAAAAACAATGTAATAATGGTTTTGGTTTTCATTTTGGCACATACTCTGTGGAATCACTGTGTGCATGACATTTCACATTTTCGCACTGCAATGATTGTGTAGTCTCTGGCCTTCAGTGTTCCTATAAAATGCATGAAGGGTCTGATAGGCTCTGTAAGGAAATTGGAGCAGGACTTCTGTGTTTTTCTGAGTCTGGGGGCCTTTGACAGTATGTTTTTGATTTAGGACAAAGAACTGATTTCTATAAGAACACGGCCCCCTCCTTTTCCTTCAGAGTACATATCTGGCGAAGCTTGTTATCTATACTTGTCTGATTCTGTTATCATTTGATATTTGTATTAATAAATTCCTTTACAAAGAAGAAGACTGTGTCAGCAGAGCTTCTTTACCTCAACTACTTTACATCATCCATGAAAAGAGATACCACAACTGTGTTTCAATTTGTCTCAAATTCCTCTCCATCTTACTGACTAATCTCCACAATTCCATCTGCATTTTCCAGATCAAACTACTGTAGAGAAAGTCTGAGTGAATCCTAGTCCTTGTGTAAACAGTATACTGGGTAATGTTAATAATGCTAATTATATAGAATAATGCTGATAGTAATGCTAATAAAATTAATGCTTTGACTTACGTTACCTTTACTAGTTTGCTTGTTTGTGTAAAAAAATAGTGTTGAAGAGGCTCGAGGGGGCAGACAGAAGAAGCTCACAGAATGTATTATTATTGAATTAATAATAGTGCCTTGTGCCCTGCAAAAGTGTTCATACCCCTTGAACATTTCCACATTCTTTCACATTACAGCCACAAACATAAATGTATTTTATTGGGATTTTATGTGATAGACCAACACAAAGTAGCAAGTAATTGTGAAGTGAAAAATGATATAGTTTTCATAATGTTTAATAAATAAAAATCTGAAGAGTGTGGTGCGCATTTGTATTCAGCCCTCTATACTCTCATACCCCTAAATAAAATCCAGTGTGACCAACTGCCTTTAGAAGTCACCTAATTAGTAAATAGAGTGTATAACCACCTGTGTGTAATTTATTCTCAGTGTAACTACAGCTGTTCTGTGAAGGCCTCAGAGGTTTGTTAGAGAACATTAGTGAACAAACATCATCATGCAAACCAGGAACACAGCAGACAGGTCAGGGTTAGGTTATAAAAAAATATCCCAAGCTATGAACATCTCCAGGAGCACTGTTCAGTCCATCATCCGAAAATGGAAGGAGTATAGCACAACTGCAAACCTACCAAGACATGGCTGTCCACCTAAACTGACAGCCCAGGCAAGGAGAGCACTAATTAGAGAAGTCCTTGTTTTGCAAGTCACAAGTAAGTCTCAAGTCTTTGGCCTCAAGTCCGAGTCAAGTCCCAAGTCCTACACTTTGAGTTTCAAGTCTTTACATGTTTACACTGTTGAAGATAATACAGTAAGCAACAGGTGAACAGGTTTCTCAAGCCAGGTGGTGCATTAGACCAGGGACATTATTGCTTGGCTGATAGAACTATGCTAACAGACTTGCATTGGTTGTAGTGATGCGTGGGTTACCCGCGGGTCGAGGCGGGTTCAGAAAAAGCCTGGTACGATCAGTTTTGCCCATTTACTGCCACTGTCATTGCGCACTTCAGAGGTACATGTCTACCCTCCACAGCAGGAGCAGGGAGACACACAGACAGGCCGCATATACACAAAGAGCAGCACAGAGAGATTTCCAGCGCCAACATGGACCTTTTCTAAACCACATAGAAGCAGCATAATATAACTTACGGGCTGATCGGGGCGGAAACATACAGGCAGCGGTGCAGTGCGGGGAGGTGCGGGCCAGATTTTGTCCTTGGAGCGGGACCGCGGGTTGGAAGAAGCCCCAGCCCGCGCATTACTACACAGTTACACTCAAACTACACAGGTTGGAAGTCTGATTCGTTCTCGCCCCCAGATATACATCCGCGCTAAAATATCAAGGTGAAAGCCATCATAGTTTACTCAATATAAACCCAGCGCCCAACCAAACTCTGAGAATTAACGGCGATATATTTTTTTTATCACCCGATAAGAGTCTCACGTTACCGCAGCACATTAACGCCGATAACGGCCCACAAGCAGCACAGAGGTTAAAACGGCAAAGAAAAAAGCACAGCTTCTAAGCTAACAGTTAGCTCCGCTTTAACCCGCAAATTACTGACCGCTCTTTGTGTAACTTCAAGTGCCGGATGAAGTTTGATGTTGTAGAATCCCCATCCGTAATCTTTGAACCACAGGTTTTACAAAAAGCAACTCTTTTCTGTTCGACTACATCGTAGTTCTTGAAAGCGACATCGATCACTTTGGGGATCATTTTTCCTCTGAGGAGATTTCACATTAAAATCACTGCGCAACGCCAATTTGGTGATGCTGCAATTTGATTGGTTGCTCCGTTGCTGCGCAAGCAGCGTGGAGTAACACCTTTGTGTGGCACAGAGAAATCAGTGCGCAGCGCATGTGAAGGAAAGTTAAACAGATTGTGAGGGATAGTTTTTATTTTTTGAGGAAAAACATCAAGTCATCTCAAGTCACAGGGC
>JAOVVG010000010.1:197248-207467 GCA_028566375.1 Leptodoras nelsoni
TTATGATTATGATTATGATTATGATTATTATGAGCCAAAAGGCAGGACGTTATCCTGTCCATGGGGATTACAAAAGCCTGTATTGCCTCAAGTGTAAGGAGGGTCTCTTCATCTTTGCTGTCCCTTCATCTGGTTGGGTTTTCTGCTGAGAAGCCCAGAGCAGAAAGCCAGACAGTAAAGGCTCCGCCCACTTTTTGGAAAAGTTTGCTCACCATGCTGTGTGCTGGATAAACCTATAATTACCAGACCACGCTTGCTTCATGATCGAGACGTACGAGGCAGCCAGGAACTTGCAGTTAGTGATGGGATTATGACCAGGACACGTCTACAATACGCACACAGCAGCCTGTACTTATTTGCTAACGTGTCCATTCTAGTGACTTTTAGTAAATCAGTGTTGCTGTGGCATAACGTGGATGTGTTCAGCTCTTTAAGGTTGTTTGGAATTGCATTTTACGTACCCTGTGTGTGTGTGTGTGTGTGTGTGTGCACCTTTAAATCCTGAAAACAATCTAGTAGAAGACTGGCCCAGTCCTGTGGCTCAGACTGGGAGATGGTGTAGATGGTGGATGAGAGGAGGTTGAATGCTGGCCAAGCTGTTAATCATCAGGACTGAACCCACCCACTCACACACACACACACACACACTCACTCACTCCATGCTGAAAGCAATGCTCTGTCTCAGCGCAGACAAGAGCACCATGTAATTTCTGCACACTGTGCTAACCTGCACATGACTGTACACCTGCTGTACGCCTGGTGCAACCAAGTAGTCATATAAAACGTTTTTATACTTAGCTGAGTTGAAACAGTTCTTTTCTTTTCTTTTCTTTCCTCAAAATTTCTAAATCTGTTTGGATGGGAGAGAGTGGCCAGTAGTAATGGGTTGTGTGTCCCCATAGAGAAGCTGAGTGCTGGAGTAGTAGTTAGGCAGCTGGACTCTGGTGCTGAAGCTTGGGATCCATTCCCACACTGCTGCTGGTGCCTGGAGCCAGGTACCTCTCTGGTGTGCGATTGGGGTGCCACATACACACACAGAGATGTGCACATGGCTACGTGAGCGCCGCATGAGATTTCTTTATGTGTTTTCTTCTCGCAGGAAAAATCTCTACCAGCACTAGTAGTTCCTTCACGCAGCCACCCAGCCCCAGGGCCCAGCTCATGTCCAGCTCCATCGTAGTGCGTATGGCTGACTTCAGTATTTACCAGGTGAGTGCAGCAGCCCCACAGAGTGGAGGTGCATTTAGCGCTATAGCAAGAAGTATTGCTTCTTACAAAAATATGAGACAACACTGAAAATCTGGGATCTTTTAAAATGTAAAAGCATTCACAGAGATTCAAGATTCAAGATTGGCCGTGCTCTCAGGGTGGGAGGGGCAGCATACGCTCTCCCCCCATGTCAATCAGCGCGACACTGTCCAGTCACGGGCGTCTGTGAGCTCATGCATACAAGAGGAGGGCGGGGGCGCTTTCCTCCGGGCGCGCTATGGCCCGCCCCCGACGGTTGCATGAGCCGCAGTTCGAAAAGAGGCAGCGGCATGCGTCACGTGTATTGGGGGACGCACGCGATGGCTTCGCTCTCCCGGACTGGCGGTTCGTCGCGTGACAAGGGGGGAAGCACTGACGGGTGGGAACTGGAGACGACTAAATTAGGGAGAAAATCTGGGAAAAAATAAGACAAAAAGGAACTTTGCAACATTTTTACTATTCAGTATTCAAGATGTTGCACAATTTCTAGGTAAGGAAATTTGTAACACAGACGTTGTCTTGGCAGCTTCCTGTCAAAAAACACAAATATAGCGAAGGTATTTTAAAGTAGTACTGAAGCTGAATATTACAGAATATCTTATAACTTTTTATTCTCAAATGCCTAGTCCACCAAACGCACAACCTGAATTCAGTTGTTGTTGATCTGTTTCAGGTATCAACAGCGGACCAGCGGCGCACCTCTCCCAAGGCTATGATCTCCTGTAATAAAAAGGCCCTGTACCTCCCACAGGAGATGCCTGCTATCCATCTGGAATTCACAGAGTATTACTTCCCTGATGGAAAAGACTACCCCAGTAAGACTACATTCCACCTGCTAGTATCTGTTTGTGAGGATCAGTCCTCAGAACTCCACTGGTATTCATTAACACTGTGATTAATACAGTATTATTTTGATGGCCCATTAAAATGACACTACCCTTCGTGAAGTCAGGACTGCTCCAGTATGACATAATGTTAGACCTTAAGACATAACGTTGCACCTGTCACCTGCTTGAGCACTTCATAAATGATTTGATCCTTTGTATCCAATAAGAAAGAAGCAATTTCTGGTGGTACACTGTTCTCTTTAACCATTGGCTTGATCACATGGCAGTTATACTGTGACAAAGTGATGAACAGATGGTTGTTCTGGCTACAGCGTCCACAGGGAAATCTGGATCTTTATACTGAATCACTGCTGAACTTGATTTGTGTTTACATATTTGCTTCAGTGATTACAGAAGCAGAAATCAATGAGAAGTGTTATCAATAAGGACAAAAAGAGTTCCAGTGTTTGACTGCAGTGTTTGACTCTTAGAACAGGCAAAATCTAATGCAAAAATGTGTGTGTGTGTGTGTGTGTGTGTGTTTGCAGTCCCCTGCCCTAATCTATATGTACAGCTGAATGCCCTGCAACTAGCCGTGGACCCACAAAGCCTGGTGTGGCTCAATCTGTTTGCTCTGGATTTGCGCCACAGCCTGGTCCAGTTCATGGAGCTCTATAAGCTCAATGACTCCCAAAAGCCTGATGAACACATTGACATCAGAGTAGATGGTCTCATGCTAAAGGTGGGAAAATCTGCCTTTCACAAACTCGCATTCTTATCCCTATATAGCTTACAGTAATGTGCATTAAATCAGTACTCTTCTCTTAACTCATGTGCCTAGTAGATCTAATACCACATCAGAGTTCAGAAGTCAGGACCACTGAACATCTGGTATCACATCAAATTTACTTGTGTATATAGTAATCTAATCTAAAGCCTGTGTCTGTGTCTATGTATGTGCACAGTTGGTGATTCCTGGTGACCAGAATAAGTTACAGCCCGATCAGCCGTGCTCTATTTCGGTGCAGACATCTGAAATGGTGGCCACAAACACACGACACTCGTCTGGCTGCACCCGCTCTGACCTTGAGGCTCTGCTGCAGGCTTTCCGGGAGCAGGCCTTCTTCACCTCCTCTACATCCTCCTCATTTCCTGTGCTTCACCCAGTCTTCCAACGGCATGCACATGAAAGGGACACATGCCTACATGATGTTTACCGTGGCCTGGCACTGCCTGCCCTCAGTACTGGTGCTCTCAGGGCTCCATCAGCCACCGATCTGTGGGCCCTGCGCTTCACCCAGTTCTGGGTGGACTATGAGGGTCCTCGTAGCCACCGTCCCGCACCATGTGTTGATTCCTTCCCGCTCACCCTGTGGCTGTGCCAGCCTGCCCGCTATGTTCAGCACCAGCAGAGATCAAAGGCAGCTGCAGGCACAGGGACACTGCCAACAGATATCAGCGGTCGGCTGCAGAGGAAAAAGCTGTTAAAGGAGTATTACAGCACAGAGACGTTGGCCAACCAACCAACCAATGGCCTTCACAAGCCTTTCTCTCTGGATGGGGTGAATGGTGCTGATTCTTCCTCTGTCGCCTCTTCCTCTCCTTCATCCACTGGAGACGCGGACGTGCAGATGTTGGTACATGTACAGAAGCTGTTGAGTGCTCAAGCTAGCCATAGCCAGTATCTGTTCCTGCTGAAACTGCAGCAAACACTGAATGCGCTGCAACGCACACTGCAGCAGGACCTGCAGCAGCATGGCTTGGCACAGCAAGGTACTGGACGGACGTTTGGTGCATGCATTGGCCTCCTAATGAGCCGTGCTGAGGTTGCACTGCTGCTGAAGCCCATGTCTACAGCCGACGCAGACAGCAGCCCTCTGGGCTCTGACCTCTCACCCTCTGGGAGCAGAGCCACGCTGGAGGTTGGCAGTGAGGCAGGAGACAGTACAGCAGGCACAGCCAAACTCAACTGTCCTCTGGAACAGCTGCTGCATGTAGATACAGAGATACAGAGCCAGATTGCTCCACCACTCCTGCCTTTTTCAGCACCCTCCCAAACTGAGAAGAAAGGTTCCCTTGATGAGACAAATGCATGGTCAGGCTCAGAGGAGAAAGGAAATGGTGCAGATGGATTCCAGGAGGGCAAGGAGCCTAAAGTCCTGCAGAGTGAGGCTTCATTGGGCAGGACTATAGCAGTGGACCCCATAGGGGAGCCAGTCCCTAGGGACTGGAATGACAAGAGCCAAGGAGCCAGACTACCTCAGTCTATGTCCAGGTAATGTGTCATGTCCAGAATCAAAGCATTGAGTTTTCTTGTACTTCTGAGTGTGTATTCTTCCCAAAATGACCATAAGTTC
This sequence comes from Leptodoras nelsoni, assembly GCA_028566375.1. Classification (NCBI taxonomy): domain Eukaryota; kingdom Metazoa; phylum Chordata; class Actinopteri; order Siluriformes; family Doradidae; genus Leptodoras; species Leptodoras nelsoni. The sequence goes on from JAOVVG010000010.1 coordinate 201,681, forward strand.
ACATCCAAAACCGGGGTTGGTCCACAGGTCTTTATGAAGCTTGTGAAACTATTATACATTATTTTTGCTCTTGTTTACTCTGATCAAGCAGTAGAAAAATATTGTATAACCGAGTATAGTGGAGGTTTTGGTTATTAAGAGAGTGTAGCAGTTGTGTTAAGTACATGTGTGTTAAGTTGTGCGCTGTGTGTTAAGTACATGTGTGTTAAGTTGTGCGCTGTGTGTTAAGTACATGTGTGTTAAGTTGTGCGCTGTGTGTTAAGTACATGTGTGCCATTAAGTACAATTTGAATTAAAAATAATAAGTCCTGATTTAAATAATAACAAATAATGTATTATGAAATTAAGAGCATATAAGGATAGTGAATCGCTTATGATAAATGACGTTTCACCATTGTATGTACAGATGTATAGGTATTTTTTAATAGGAAAGTAATTACTAATAAAAGTTAAAAAAATAGTTCTCGGGTGATGCTATAGCTGCCTGTAGCCGGGAGCCGTGAGAGCAAGATTGGCTCTCCCCCCATGTCAACCAGCGCGACACTGTCCAGTCACGGGCGTCTGTGAGCTCATGTATACAAGAGGTGGACGGGACGCTACACCGCTTCCAAAGGTTGCATGAGCCGCAGTTCGAAAAGAGGCGGCGATTGGCGTCACGTGTGTCAGAGGAAGCACGCGAAGGCCTCGCCCTCCTGGACTGGCAGTTCGTCGTGACAAGGGGGGAAACACTGACGGGTGGGAATTGGAGACGACTAAATTAGGGAGAAAAATCGGGAAAAAATCCAAAAAAATATAAATAATTAAAAAAAAAATAGTTCTTGGTAGTGGCAGTAGTAGATAAAGTGACATTTAAATTGTTCTGGATAAAGCTGTGTAAATTATAAGTGGAAATAAATATAGTGGACTCCAGCTTTGGGTAAGGTAGGTTAACCTGGGAAGAAAAAAATAAAAGAAATAAGTTATTGCATGGATTCTTAAAGTCAATTTATACTGTAAGAAATGAAAAAGACTTTCTTGTTTTATAGCCCCTGATTATAAAGGTTAAGTAATGTTGTGAGTAATGGCATGTTTAGTGTATTCACCAAAACCTCACACCCACCCGCCTGACTCAGACTAGGGAGCTGTCCAAGCCTGTTGACAAATTTTCAATGACATCAGAGGGCTGGTGATGTCTGAATAGTTCAGTACAACACTACAATAATAGCCAGCCAGCCCCAGATACTGCCTTAAGACTTTCTTGGTCTTGGGTATCAGGCAGGCCGCAGTAGCTTCCAACCATGTCACTCCCTTGCCGCTCACCCTTCACTGGCTTCCTGTAGCAGCCCACATCAGATATAAAACCCTGATGCCTAAAAAGCCAAAAAGCACTGCCCTACCTCATGGCAATGGTCAAAACGCGATGCCTACCCAGAGCCCTTCGTGCCTCAAGTATCTCTTGATTTGACCCACCGTCATCCAGGACACTTGGGTGGCAAGCGTCCAGATTTTTCTTTGTTCCGGCATCAAGCTGGTGGAATGAGCTCCTCCTGAGTGTCCGAACAGCAGAATCACTTGCTGTCTTCAAACACCAACTGAAAACCCACCTCTTTTGGGAGAATTTAAATTAACATTAACTCAAAACTCCTATCACACTTACAGCAGTATTGTATTGACTGTCTTCACTTGTTTTGTGTATTTTAGGAGTACTTTCCGGTTACAGAACTTGTTTAGGATGTAATTACTGGTATTGCATGGCTCATTTCTAACAGTATCATAGCTCAAAGTATCTTGAATTCGCGTCTACCAGCACACACTTTGGATATTATGAGTTAATGACTAAGCACTGGATAACAGCATCTAATAAATGCTATAACTGTAAAATGTAAATGTAAATCTAATATAATTGGATACACATTTGCCCATGACCCAAATGGAAACCCAGATACCATAATTGCAGCCATGAGTCCTGCCTGTCTCAAGGATCCTAGGACAGATTTCAGGTGTTTAATGGTTAACAGATGTTTACTCTAAACTCGTGGAGTGTGAGGATAGAGAACTCTGTCTTTAAAATATAACTGGGACTTCAAACAAACCAAAAGGAAGGTTGACAAATTGGTGTAAATCATGGAATAGAAAAATAACATTTGTTTCACAGGATATTGGCATCTAGTGGATCTGCCAATTTACTTAGACTTGGTGCCTCCCATGCTAGGTAGCGTATTGGTCAGCAAGTGTTCTTCAATGTTTCTGGTCTTTGGCAAGAGTTTTGCCGTTGTCCCACGTGGTGTTGAGTGCCTCTTGGATGCTTGGTACACATGGTACCCATCCTACCAATGTTTAGGATTCAAAGTCTTGGTCAGGAGTTTGCACGTGCCACTCCATTGGAGGACCTCCTCGTTGCTGATGCAGTTATAACAGTGGATGTTGAGGTTTCAGGCAGGCACCTCTCTTGGAAAAGAGGTGAAGAAGAAGTGCTTGATTTTTAGGGAGGTGGATGACGAGGACCAAATGTCTCCTACCCAGGTAGGAGAACCTTTCCACTTGCAGCCACTGTGGGCCAATCAGTATCGCTCTTGTTTGGTCCATCATGTTCACATGCTTATCTTTGACATCTTTAGATTAATCATGAGACAGATTTTGCTCGCTTCTCCATTCAAATCGATTGTTGGACTTTGCAGCTTCATCTCATCTTCCATAAGCAGGGTGATCTCGTTGATGACATCCCAGACGGCCTTGATCAGACAAATGGATGCTGGCCTAGATGCATGGCCACAGGGAGCAGAGACAGGATGCAGTCAACTCTGAAGCTTTCAAAGAAGTCACTGTGGCCATTTTAGATTTTCACACAGCAGCTTGACCGTCGTAGTGAAGATGTTGAGGAAGATTGTCAAAAGATGGCAGAATCCACAAAATAGACTCTCGGTGGATGCTGTAAACTGGCTTCTTAGATTCAACAAGTTTCTGTTATTCAACACATGATGATGTGTTCTATGATGTTCGAGAGGGCAAAGATTTGTTCACTGCATGATATTTTAGTGCGAAACCAGGCTTGTGCTTTTCTCAGGCGTTGGTCGAGGGCACTCCATAGGAGTATCACGCAGAACACCTTCCCTGGCACTGAGAGGGGGGTGATGCCTTGCCAACTGGTGCATTCAGAGATGTTGCCTTTCTTGGGTACTTGGGCTCTGACTATCATATCTCTTCACAAGTCTTCTGGGACTGCCTCGCTCCGCCAGTACTTGTTGAACAGCGACATCAGCACTTCCACCATGGCCTGGCTGCCTTGCTCCATATTTCTGCACGTATTCTTGAGGCTCTTGATCTGAATGATTTTAATTTCCTCAGTGGCGATCTGCCAATATCTTAGTCAAGGTTTGTGTTCTTGTGACCTCACAGGAAAGTACAGAGGGGAATCCCCAGGGGAGGACTTTCTGGTTGGCACAAGCCAATACTTGTGTACCTCCACCCTGATTTTCACCTTTCATGCTCTAATCCAGTGCCTTATATTGAACCAGCCTTGAGATCTGATTACAGCCAGAAAACAGCAATGTGCAAATTTGCTCGCTCAGAAGTATTCTGTATGTCCCCTGCTCAACTTGGGGAAATGCCAAAACACTTGTGCCAATATACCTGTGCATCATCTACTCCAATGACTGCACATTGATCTTCGAAAAGCCCAGACTCTCCAGCAGTGCCAGCACACCTGCCTGGGTCTTAGTGCCACATGTGGTTTCGTGGGCATCCAGAGGGAGTTGAGAGAGAGAGGGGGGGGAGAGAGGGATGCTCCAGATACACCGCCATGTCATCCACTGTCAGCTGTTTCGCCTTGTCCATGGCAATGATAGCTGGAGTACTGGCAGGCTATAGCAGCCTTCAATCGCGCTTGTCAATCTTCAACCTACGCTGCCACCAAAGGTCACAAAGCGGTTCAGATGGCCTGCTGATGTACTTGGTGTAAGCTGGTGAGGGACTTAATGATCTTATTTAGTGGTGAGGTCTCAAGTACCAATCGCAGATTCTCCCAGATATCAGCACTACTGTGATATTTTATACAATGTAAGGAGATGAGACATTGAATAATCCAACTTGAACAGATGTAAGCTCACAAATGAAATTACCCACTGCTTCTCCTTGTGTAGGCGTGCTCCGTGTGCATGTGTAGGCGTGTAAATATTTCACTTCCAGTGCTGTTTTCATGCTTTTTGATTTAGTATCTGTTTTTTACATCGCTGTTCAGTGCAGAATCATGTTCACAGTTTATAAGGATGCTGATTTGCTCCTTGCATGCTTAGTGTATTGCATTGTTATTCCACAGTGACTGAAACAGAATAACCCTAAACCTTTATTGAAACCATAAAAAGTAAAGTAATAATTAACGAATTAATTGAGTGCATTTTCTCACATTTTACAGTATGTGTGGTCATTTAGGCATTGCACATACACACTAAGTGTTTCTGTCTGTGTGTGTTACAGTGGGCGCCTGATGAGGGATCGATCACAGTCAAATTTCTCTGTGACCTATAAGAACATGAAGAAGAGTCCTTCACTGCAGTCTCTGGACAACATCTCCATAGACAGCTCCTTACTGGAGGACTATGATTCGTACAGCCTGATGGAGAGAGGTATGATTTCAGAAAACTTGGGAAAGGAGGTCGGGCTTATAAGAAGTGTGTGTTCAAACACCTTTGTGGTCAGATCATTCCAGAAAATATTGTTGTTTTGGTGTATTTCTGAGTAGTAACACAAGCGCCTATGTGAAGTATGTGATGGTTGGCAGGTGTGGTTATTTCAGGGAGCAGGTGTAAACATGACTGGATATCATGGCAATGTAATATCATGTAGCGACACGCACAAGCCTAGCTTTAAGTCATATACTGTTGTAATGTAACAAGATGTTGCTTCATAAGTAAAAAAAAAAAAAAGTAAGCTGCCTTCATACAGATATAACGGGATGTAGGCCACAGAACCCAGCGTGATGGCCACTAGGTGGCAGGATTGCGTCATGATCTAAAAGCCTGTTCACTGTTGGGGGGGAAGGAAAAAATTACATATAACTCCTACCATAATTTAATATCACACATTTAGTGCATGTTTTAAGGATGTGTCCAGTGGCGTATTTGTAAAAGGTGGATTTGTGAACATTTTCATAAACTCATTTGTTTGCCAGGTATGTGCCAGGTGTCAGTGGGACATCTCGCTGAGTTGTTGTATGTGTTTGTTTCTAGACGATGTGTCTATCTCTGGGTTTAAAGTCACTTTGAATGATCCGAGCGCTGCTGAGCAGGCCAGCGGGGTGATGGTGCAGGACGGAGAAGACGCCCAGTCACCCGAAGCAGGCAGTGCCACCTCACAGAGTACTGATGAGCACGCCAAAGATCTGGTACAGACATCGCTTAATCTGCTCTGTACCTTCTGTCTGTGTTTTTGCAAAACTCTTTTTCTCCTCTGTTGACACCTCGCTCTCTCTCTACTCTCTCTCACTCTCCACTCTCTCTCTCTCTCTCTCTCTCTCTCTCCACACTCTCTCTCTCTCTCCCTCTCTCTCTCCTCTCTCTCCTCCTTCTCCCCTCTCTCTCTCCTCTCTCTCCACTCTATCTACTCTCTCTCACTCTCCACTCTCCCTCTCTCTCCATTCTCTCTACTCTCTCCCCGCTCTCTCTCTCTCTCTCTCCCCACTCTCTCTCCCCTCTCTCTACTGTCTCTCACTCTCCTCTCTCTCTCTTCTCTCTGTCATTTACATTTACATTTATGGCATTTGGCAGACACCCTTATCCAGAGTGACTTACATTTATCTCATTTACACAACTG
>JAOVVG010000010.1:1250291-1260717 GCA_028566375.1 Leptodoras nelsoni
GAGATTCCACCTCATTTTCTGAGACAGTCAGAAAACTTTGACCTACTGGAATTCTGAAATATTGATTTAGGTTTTTTAAAATGACCTCTGATGTGAACAAAATTGTTACCTTAATCAACTCTGCCAAAAGAAATGTCTGGTAACTTGAAATGTGAACCGTGAATACCTTTGGCCTTAACCATAACAGTATAAACTGTCTTTTTTGTTCTTTTCTCATCTAAATTAAAGGTCGAGTTGTCGTGAAAGTTTTTCCAGCAACCCAACTTTCGCACCTCTATTAACTTAATGCTTTGCAAATGTAAGCTCTCCTAATGCAAAGCACTGATGCAAATGAATTTGCTGAATTTGCGATCTCAGCAGTATCTATTGCCTCTTATAGAAGTATCTATTGCCTTTTTCTACAAACCTTCTGGAAATTGTGGCTGCTGATGTAATAGCAGTTTTGTCTGTTCGGTTTCATAAATAACACACATGGAAATATCTGTTTGGCAGAATTTCAAAGAACAGTGCAAAATTCATAAATAATTTGAGTATTTTGAAACACCATGTTAACAAAGCTTATATTTGTAACCCACTCAGTCCCTTAGCTGGCTTAAATGAACTTCTGTTAATGCATGGTCATCAAATGGCAAGTTTCTCTGGCATTAAGCAATCCGCCAACATGTTTTGCATTAATTTAATATGAGTAAGAATTGTATAATAGATATGAATGATATTATCATGTGACGCAGGGGTGTGAGCATGTGTCTGTGCACCCACACAGATGACAAGTAGATCAAAATATTCCCTTGGAAACTATTAGAATAATAGTGCTCAAGCCAACATGTGCTCAAGCCAAATGCCAGTAAGAAGTACTGAAACTGAAAAATCTGTATCAACTAATTCAAACTTACGAGACCATCTCTGTCCCATGTTTAGTGTTTTGGGCAGGTATGCACATGAACCCCATGTACTTAAACTAGTCTTGTAGACATGGTGTGCCATTTTGAGATATAGTGATATGGTTTTAACCTGAAAATTGCACTTACAAGATTTACTACTTGGATGAGTTGTTTGAAATTAGTACCCCTACCTCACTGCTGACAGGAAAGAAGAAGGTGTCACCAGACAAGATGGCAGAGATGCAGGCGAAGATCGAGGAGGAGCGGAAGGCCCTGGAGGCCAAGCTGGACATGGAAGAAGAAGAGCGCAACAAAGCGCGTGCAGAGCTGGAGAAGAGGGAGAAAGACCTCCTCAAAGCCCAGTGAGTCCTGGCCCAGCTGCTTTCAAACAACCGCACTCCTACTAGCCCTAGAAGCCTTAAGCTTTCATTACTTGTGGTTTGTGACTTCTGAATGGTATGAGCACAAAATTGCTTTTCAAAGTTCGACTTTTAAACTGGGAATACCGTCATTTTCAACATTCTTCTTCTTCGGCCAAGAACATGCACACCTTCATGTTCTGCTTTTGTCAGCAATAATCTAGCCAGCTAATGTTAGTGATAAGAATGATGTATTTACCTCCTCAGATCGGCTAATTGTTCAGTGACTGTGATTGATTTAACAAGCTAATATGTAAAAAACAATAGTGATACTTTGTTTACTGTTGATGCTGTAGGCAGCTATATTGATATGATGTCATTTTATGAACTTGGGGTCAAACTTTCTGAGTAGGAATTCCAATTTAGGGGCATGTTTTGTTTAGTTTTTCAATTTTGGAAGTCTTTTTTGCTTCCAAGCTAGTGTCCAATGTAGCAAAAGGATTTTATGTGATGAAACTGAAAGCCAAATGAGAATCTGACGTGAAGTAGGCTATTAAGTGTTAATAAAATCCCCTATTAGCTTGTACTTTAGTTCTGCTTTCTTGCCAGCATTTTAAGAATCTTGTTTGGTTTTCAGGCAGGAGCATCACCTTTTACTTGAGAAGCTATCTGCTTTGGAGAAGAAGGTGATCGTTGGAGGAGTTGACTTGCTGGCCAAGGCAGAGGAGCAGGAGAAGCTTCTAGAAGAATCCAACAATGAGCTGGAGGAACGCCGAAAAAGAGCAGAGCAGCTTCGCAGAGAACTGGAAGAGAAGGAGGTAGGCATGCTTACACTGCTTCAGTTTAGCCCTATGTATACACTGAGCACAAATTAGAGCAGGTCAGTCAGTTTTATATGCGGGTCTGCATATAAAGTTTACTGCATGTCAAGATTGGTTTTGTTCTGGATTGTTCTACGCTACTCAGTATGTGCGTGTTCATGTTGTCTCACAATAGCAAGAGCGTTTGGACATCGAGGAAAAATATACCAGTTTGCAGGAGGAAGCCCAAGGCAAGACCAAGAAATTGAAGAAAGTTTGGACCATGTTGATGGCAGCAAAGTCAGAGGTATGCTCAAATGCTTGTTAATATCTTTGTGCTTAAGCTTTTTTGACCGAATTGTAGTGCATCGTCAGAGCATTTCAGTTGTTAATGAATAAACCACCCCTATTTCTTGAAAGACTGACTGACTGAGTATAAAAGGAGACTGAGTATAAACGGAGAATCCCCCAAAGGCTTAGTATTTACAAGCAAGGACGGGGCGTGGTTCACCACTTTGCTCCAAACTTCATTAGAGAATTGTCAGTCAGTTTAAAGACAATGTTTCTCAGTGCAAAATTGCAAAGAATGTAGGTCTTTCACCATCTACAGTTCATAATGTCATGAACAGATTCAAGGAGTCAGGGGAAATCTTGGTATATAAGCCCCCCTCAGGCAATATTGTTTGAGAAACCATCATGCTACCCTGGACTAAAAGACAGTGGAAATGTGTTCTGTGGTCTGACGAGTCCATGTTTCAACTTGTTTTTGGGAAAAATTGGATGTCGTCCAGCATGTTTCCAATGAAAGTGCTAAAACCAGCAATCAGTGGTGGCATGTGGGTACATGAGGGGCCATGGCATGGGTGACGTGTATATACAGTATGTCAAAGTACTATTGATGAGCTCAGGGACACTTGAGTTCTTCCACTCCAAAATTGTCTCCATGTAGCTCGCTTTATACACAGGGGCATTGCCATGCTGGAACAGGTTTGGCCCTCTTAGTTTCAGTGAAGGGAAATTGTAAAGCTACAGCATACAAAGTCATCCAGGACAGCTGTGTGTCCTACTGTGTAGAAGAACCACATATGGGTGTGATGGTCAGGTGACCACATAACTTTCGGCCATATAGTGTATTTTAGCAGGCCTTTTGGGTACTAAGCAATTTAAGCAATGGATAATTAATATTTTGACCCAGTTGGTTGTTAATCTGATAATGTTGTAGTTCCTCATCTGAGACAAGATGAGGAAACGGAACCCGTGCTCGTTTGGGTGCTTATAAACTAATACAGCATGCAATTATATACAGGAAAGAGAGGGAGTTGAAAGTATGTTCAACATGTTCATATGAAGAATAAGAGTCCTGGGTCAGTCTTTATGATTATAGCAGCAGTTCTTGGGTACAAACCTAAAGTATCCAAGCTCAAAGTATGCTTTTTGGTTCTAGATGGCAGATCTGCAACAGGAACATCACAGAGAGATTGAGGGCCTGCTGGAGAACATCCGCCAGCTCAGCAGAGAACTCCGCCTGCAAATGCTAATCATTGACAGTTTTATCCCTCAGGAATATCAGGTATGATTATGTGCAAGAGTGAACGTTCGTATCTCTAGATGTGCTACATTTTTACAAGTTATATTATATAAATGTACAGGGATGATAAGCTTGAATGTCTTATAATACCGAGCATTTCTCAATGTTTGAAATGTGCTGAACGTTGGTTAATTGAGTGGAGAATACTCGATTTGTCCTTGCATCTAGTAAATAATTTTAGAATATGTGAGTATGCACAAGCGTGCATTTCAGAAACTAAATCTGATTTTCACTCTAAGAGCTAAGGTTCTCAGTGGGCTCTTCTGTTCTATTCTGTATTAATCTGTCTGAACTTTTTTGTGCTCCAGGAAATGATTGAGAATTATGTACACTGGAATGAAGACATAGGTGAATGGCAACTGGTGCGTGCTTAAACTATTGTTCAACTCCATGTGACTGTACTGCAATATGAGAATAGTGCACTAAACTAAGATCCGTCTTTCCTTAGAAATGCGTTGCTTATACTGGGAACAACATGAGAAAACAAACCCCTGTGCCAGACAAAAAGGAAAAGGATGTAAATGTCATTTGGATTCATACTATAATTCTGAATTTACTGTACAGTGTAGAAGCACTAATAGGATTAGACTTACTGAGTGAATGGTTTGTATCTGTTTCAGCCGTTTGAGGTGGATCTGTCCCATGTGTATCTTGCATATACGGAGGAGAGCATGCGCCAGTCCTTGATGAGGCTGGAGAGGCCCAGGTCCTCGAAGAGTGGCAAGGCCAGACCCAAGACTGGACGCAGGTCACATCTTATTTTCTTATCATTGCTTTTCTTTTTGAATGAAAATGCACTGGTGATAAGAGCAGGCTGAACTTAACTGATTAGATAAGCCAAGGCCATTTCACACTAAGCAACAAGCAAGCTGAGATTTAATAATAATAATATATATAATAATAGAAATAATCCGTCTGACCTGTAGCATCCGTGCCTCTGGTCTTACTCCTTTAGTTCTTAACCACAGTTGGTTCTCATTTATGTTTTTTTGGATGCACAGAAACGGAAGAAAGACCTAACTGTGGTTTCATCCTGTTATATGTAATCTTAAATTAAATGTGTGGGTGTATTCCTAAAAAACAAATGAAGCTTGGAAGGAGGTAGCAGAGATTGTTGGTACTCAGCGTAAATCACATGATTGATTTTTCACACAGATTAGTGCATTACTTCATTTGGGTTCACTTGTTACATGGCCACTGCATGCATCCTGACATCATTTAGAGCATTGCGTTTGCATATCCGTGGAAATTAAGGCAACGTATCCATATACTGCAATATCAATGTAAGTGGTGGAGACAGTATAGCGCCATGTGTCTACAACTGTGTCTCAAAAGCATACATATATACATGTTCCATACCATTACTCAGTAAAAACGTTTTTTCTATTACACTAACTGTGAAAACAATCACGCAAACTATATATTAGAAAAAAAAAATAGAAATGGAGCTTGTCAGTGTGTTCATGACTCACTGCATGAAATCATCAAACATCATCAAACACATAAGATATGTACATAAAAGAAGCAAGCGAGTATGTGTACAACGCCGCTGCCAATACTCATTTGTGTAGTGGAAGTGAAAGATAAATTTTTTGCACCTTTGGCAGCGATGTACCTACTACCATTTCTTATTGGCGCTCAAAACACTATACAGGCCACACCCACCAGTGACGACAGTCATTACCAGCTCACAAGATTCAAACTACAAAAGCCTTTGTTGCTAGTTAGTGTGAACATAAAGTAAGACTACCTCGTTTTCTGAAGAGTCACTCTGGAGTACATCACTTACATTTACATTGATGGCAGTTGGCATACACCCCTTATGCAGCGCGACTTGGATATATCTCATTTACACAACTGAGCAGTTGAGGGTTAAGTAGTGGTCAGTAGTCCAAAAAGTAATTTTAAGAAGGCTTAATGCATCAGTGCAATGTACCCAACCATGTTCGAGTGTAGCTCAGGGTACATTGATGCATTAAGCCTTCTTACTTTTTGTAATGTTTGTCTCTGATGTTTACATTTGGTTTAAAACTGTCCAGTTGATCAGATTAATCGTAAAATGTGTATAACTGTATATCAAAAAGTTTTTCCAACAAAACAGCCTAACACTCCTGTCGTCTAAGCACGTATTTTATGTCTGGTCTGGGTTTCTGCGTTTTAAGATTTTTAAAAAGAAAATCTATTTGCTAATATGTTTGTAGGAAGCGTTCGTCCAGGCCAGAGACTGCCATCGAGTCCCTGCTACAGTGATCTTCAGGCCAGGGTCCAGGCCAGTCATTCTTGCACAAGAATGAATTGATGTTCATTGTGTAAAGATGTAAGAATCTGGATGAAGTACTGCTGAACTTTTAATGAAGAAACAGGTATTCAATGTACATAGTGCTGGTTCTTTATGCTTGTTGTAAAAACACCTATTTGCTTCAGAATGTGCAAACATTTGAAGTGATTACATTTAACCACAATACACAAATAAAAGTGTTACTTGAGCTTCAGAATTATACGTGGTAGGATGAAGCAGGACACGGCTCCTCAGGCATAGGATGTTGCTACACTGATGCTCTAGCTGATTAGCTTCTAATCATATGCAAGCTACTTCAGATATGAATCACATGCTTGATGCTCCTACCACTGGCCTTGTACATTTCCTTTTTAGTCTTTGAACTCGATGTATGTAATGTGTGCTTCTAACCTGATTTGGTGAGGGATTTGGCCTGAGAACCTGCATGCTGCTCAGTCTCCTGTAGCACTACACAACACTAGCTAAACCTTTGTCAGCTACCCCATGTGCACTGTACTCAAAGATGAAACATTTTATTTGCCATAAAATTGTTTACGTTTACTATGCTGTATTATGTATACTTGTTAATTTATTAAATTATTTACCTCATATTTACATGCCCTGATTGCTTTGGTATGAGTCAATTTAAAAATATTTGAACAATATATTATGTCTGATGCTATGATGGTCCTTTTGATGAGCGTTTAAATGTACAGCATGTAGGTAAAATGATCAGTTCATAAGCAGCATTGACCCAGAAATACGCACCAATGCAGAGAGAAAGCGAGTAATGTATGAGGTGTGTGTGTAATGAATGAACATTGGAGCATTTCTTTTGGGTATAGATTAAAATAAATACACCTTTAGACCTGGTTACAATGCAGATCACGGATTTATAGACATTTACAGTGCCTTAATACTCTGTCTGCAACCTAGTCAAGGGTAACAGTGTCACTGGTGCAGTTGCATTGCAAAAACCACATTGTTGATCATGAAGACAAACCCAAGACGCCTGAGAACATATTTCCACAAATAACCTTTGAGTTAAATGCTTTCAATTTCACTTATTAAATTTATTCTGTTTCCATGGTAACATGCAGAAAAAAGTTAGTTTTGCTTGCCATCAGTCAAAATCAAGGCCATAATGACAACTCTGTCCTTAGATCTTTCATGCAAGGACTAAAACACACTGGGACATGCTGCTATAAGAAAATAATCAACAGTCAGGTGATGTGATGGAGCCTGATCCAAGGAGTTACTGTTCCTACCCTTAAGTTGATTGTTTCCAATAACAGCAGTTACATTCCATTTCATGTTGTAGAACGTCTGGTATCACTTACAGTGTAACACTTGTTTCCTCAGCAGCCTCTATTTTCTCTGTCTGGAAGGTACTAAAGAAAAAAAGCAGCTTCCAGAGAAAGCGGGAAGTGTAAATCTTAAAGTCTTTCCCGTGTCCAGTGGAGACTCGTGATGTAAATATTAAAAGCTTCACCATATCAAAGATTACACATCCTCCTTGCTGCATTTGTCAGCTCTTTCAACAGCTCAGATGCTTGAATTGTTCTTGCTTTGGATAGAAGCAACTTTAAAATGAAAAGATGTAAATATTAAAGCAGAGTAAAACACCTGAAGCGCAAAACGCATCCATAGTGTTGGTTTAAATGGACAACCACAGACTGGTAACACATTAATGGAAAAACCTCATATTGTAAGCTGTTTGTTTCCAACATTGGCTTCAGTGCACCTTGGCAAAAGGTCTTCAAGTCTCTTGAACTCTACTGAAGCAATGAACGCTGTTCAGAAAGATATTCCGCAGCTGGTGATTTTAGTGGGAGAGCGCTGTGTAAAATGCCACTCCGTAGGTGTTAGATTAAGTATGTATTTCTGCACTAGGTTGTTCAGCTGTAGATATGTGAAGCTAGCTCCAAACAGGCTAGCATGTCAAGATACTGTATGATAGCACTTCTCTGTACAAGGTGATTTTAATAACCAACCTTCCCTAACCCTAGTTCACCACATATGCAGTCTGGATACTAGTCCTGCGTAGTTGGAGCTGGCTTCAGGTTTCAACTGGATGAGATCGAGTGTGTGTCCGGATAAGCCCATGATCCTTTATTTCATTTAATTTGTAACCAGTTTGTATTTAAATATTTAGCTGTAAGAATGTGATGAATTGTAAGTCCTTTGCTTGTAGGCTGTTTAGTCAGAGAAGCTGTATGATGACTAATTAAAGGAACACAATGAAATTCATGGTGTGTGCATAAATATTTTATTCATAAATATTATATCAATGTACAAATAAATTACTAATGTATAAACACATTCCCATAAATAAAGACTTGATATAAATATTAACACGACACCTATAAGTCATGAAGAGACATAGAATGGCAGCATTAGCAAGGCTTTGCGTATTCCTTCTGAGTACAGTTGTGTATAGCATCCAAGAGCTGGCGAAGAGGAACTTCGTCTAGCTCGTATGGGTCTGTGCAGTTCTGTAGATGAAACATACAGAGACGTTAAAGAGTTACCGTACATCTACAGTCGTATACGCTGGATAAGTGCTGGAAAAACTGGTACTATATATAGTGATAGACGTCTATGGAAGCTTCAAGAATTCCGCCAAAACCTCAAACTTACGGCAGCAGCGTGGTCTTTAAAAGACTCGCGACCAGTGTATGCTGGCAAGAACCGATTCACACAATAGGCGTACAACACTGCCTCAAGTAACATTGTGAGGGCTGTGCAACATTACCTCTAAGATCCTGTTGGGGGCCTACCAAGTATGAACTGCTGTACCAGTTTTTCTGGCATTTCAGTGTGCAATTGACGTTTGAAGTTGTCACGAAGTTAGACGACAACACATTTGCAATACAAACAGGCACGTCCACGTAAATTCTTTTTGCCACATCCCAGTTTTGATTCCTCTTATACCACACCGATTTACAAAAATGGTTTATTTATATTATTTAAGAATGAGATCATATATCCATTTTTCAAATCCGTATGTTGTGGAATGTGGAATTCATTTAGCAGCTATAAACCGTCGAAGCACGAAGCCTTTCGGTTCTGAAGACTTCAAGTTAAATCTCTTCCTGTTACCAAATTCTGACACTGGAGACTCATTAATAATGAAAACATAATACTAATATAATGTGAACATATTCGAATAAGAACACTGATCTAGTTCACAGGCAGAGTTACTATCCAGGTTGTGTTCCTGGAGAAAATTCTGACCAATCAGAGTAGAGGATTCAGCAGCGCTCTGATATAAAAGAGTTTTGCTTTCTCAAAATCACGGTTACTTACTCCTGAGTAAGCACGAAGCCGTCTAGGCAGCCTCCAGTCCCGCTCATTCTTTAGTCCAAGGTCTGAGGCGGTGAATGCTGAGAGAACTTTCGCTGCTTGGCAGAGAGTCTCATTCTAGAAAACATATAAAAGGGTTCATCTGCATCTTCAGGATTTCTGATGTTTATGATGTTGGGTAGCATTTTAATGCTGTGTTACCTAATAAGCACTAAAGGAATGTGTGCTTGCATGTTGATGTTTACTTACGTTGCATTCTTGATACATAAAAGGATTTTGGACTTTTTTCTGCAGTGTCTGTTAAAAAAAAAAAAAAGTAGTCTTGTTAAAATAGTATTGTTCAATTCTAACCATGATGGCTACTGGTCTGCAGTTCAACTAAGCATAGTTAGTATGAATCTTACCTTCTTTGATAGGTTACTTTTCAATTGATTCACATTGTGGATGACTTCTTTTAAAGTAAGGTCTTCTGGAGATTTACAGTGGCTTTCTTGATTTCCACTTTTCTGCTGATGCTTGCCTGGTGCTGCTGCATGAGGTGCTGCAGAAACCACCGCAGTGGTCATGAAGAACACTATGAAAATGTTCATGTCGTGGTCCCGGATTCCAGTCTAGTGACCTGCTTTTGAGGTGTTGAGTTGTCTTTGCTCTACTCTTATAGCAAGAGAGCAAGAGGATGTGACTGTACGCCTTACGTGTCTGGGAATCCCTTTTGATTTCTGATCGAGATATTGATATTAATGACGTCAGTTCTGTGAAGCTAAATTCACACTACTTGTGCTGTATTTAGGTCAAGATTTTGTGTTTTTTTTAAACTAATGATTTAAATTGGATTATGGAGAATCAGGGTAAAATTCTGTAAAGTTCTAGGTACACTTACATTTAGTGAATGTAGGGCAGAGATTTGCTCAATTACACACACACTATGAGTTTTTATTTTATTTTATAAATTTTACTTTTTATTCATTCATTCATTCATTCATTCATTCATCCATTCATCCATTCATTCATTCTCTTTAGCCACTTTATCCTACAGTGGATACAGAGCCTCTCCTAGGAACCCTGGACACGAGGTGGGAATACACCCTGGAAGAAGCCAGTCTATCGCACACTAGGTATGTAACCAAATATGAATACAGTACAGGCCAAACGTTTGGACACACCTTCTCATTCAATGCGTTTTCTTTATTTTCATGACTATTTCCATTGTAGAT
>JAOVVG010000010.1:1489192-1499854 GCA_028566375.1 Leptodoras nelsoni
AGATAAAATTTAGATAATTGAAATTTAGAACGATGAACTCTATGCAGTACTTTGAACTGGATTAGCTGGAGTCTTGCGCAGGGTGTGCAAGAATGCACCATATTAATGGCCTTATCCCACCAGAGGTCAGAGATCTAAAACAGATCTAGCAACACCACCGAGCTGCTTGTAGCATGTAAATCAACCATTTATCAGATCATCAAGAACCTCAAAGAAAGTTTATATATAGCACCAAAATGGTTCAGCTATAGTTATGATATGCTCAGTTAATCTATTTGCTAGTCATCAACAAAGCCAGGGTAAGTGACAACTTACTAATGTTTAATACATGCAGTACTGTATAAAATTTGCACTTCACTTTGTTCTTACCAAAAGCCATTCAAAAGACCTGAGTCATTCATGAAAGTAACATTGCACAGACTGCAGCATGGCATTTAGCACTGTATAAACTATGTTGTGTTCATTTTCTGGCTGATCAGTGTATAAGTAATGTATGACTGATGAGGCCTAATGAAATCAATCCATAATAAATGCCAAATGGGTCTGCATAATTGTTTACAATCCATAAATAAGACTCCAAATGGTAACCATACCACCACACAAACACACCATTCTTGGGCAGTAACCTTTTATTTGAAATTCAATCATTCATTGCAACATAGTGAAAAATAAATATTTGAAATATATTTACAACTATAAGAAATAAATCTGAAACATATTTGTCCAAACAGTAAAGTTACTTCTGGTTACTAGGGCAAATTTAACATGTGAGACATAAGCAGCCACTTAGGGCCCCACATTGTCATTGTTGCGGATCCTGTTTCTTCAAAAGTGACACACAAAGAAGGATCTACGCACACACATACACACATACACATGCCCATACCCTGACCTCAAAGCTGACCCCCTGGATCGGCCAAACACCACCTGGCATGTTATCTGATGAAATTAGAAACTAAGCAAAAAGTTTATAACTTGAAATCAAAGTTTTAGAATTATTTGATATCAGAATTATATCAGAATTATTGCCTCAGAGTCTACCTTTAAATATGTCTTATCAATAACCAGACCCCAGCCGTAAAATCAAGAGGACAAAAGGTTACTTGAAGGATATTTTATGAAAGACCAACAGCACCCTTTTCTCTCTTGCAGAAATATGGGAGGCATGGAATCAATGATCGTCTCAGAATTATCAATGCATAATTACGTTAATGAATTAAGGGACTGACTTTTAAGAATTAAGACAATGACTGTTTTAGACTTATGGAAAACAATATATTTGGGTATCTATTTACATGTAAACAGACATACATGTCCATATATAGATAGATATTCTGTTGCACGGAATCCCAGGTGCAATTTAGGTGAGTTGGATACAATAAAATTGCCCATGATTGTGAAAATTCCCCAAGCCCGCTTAGTGGGAGGGTTGTGTCAGCAAGGGCATCTGCGATAAAACATGTGCCAGAGCAAGATGCGGACTTGATCCATTATGGCTTTATTTGTGAAAAAATAAAGTGTGATTAATGTCTAAGGACAGTTACATATTGTGGCGATCAGGTATGAGTCATTTCACTTCGTTCTTACCAAAGAGAAATTCAAAAGGACCAAGTTGTTCCTGAAAGTAACATCACTCAGACCGACCCACCAGTACTGTATAAACTATGTTGTGTTCATGTTGTGGCTGATCAGTGTATAAAAAATTTAGGAAAACAAATACAGGTGTAATGGGTAAGACCTGGTTAGTAAGAAGCTACAATATAACTCAAGTAAGCATCAGTTAACATTGCCCTTTTAGGGAATACTGGCCCTTCAAGAGCGCAGCCATCGGTCGGCGTGAGACTTTTGTGAGATTTTAAAGTCGTCTCATTCGAGAAAAGCGCCTGGTGGAATGGTGAAGCCGCAATGCACCAGTGAGACCAGTGAGGTACTAGCCTGGGATTGTTGAGCACTCGTGCTGTCTGGCATTTAGCACACTCTACCAGGTAGGCCAGGTCTGATGGATTTTAAATGGATTTTCCTTTCTGAGTAGTTATTCCTGATGGTGTTTGTTTTTATCTTTTAGGTTTTTAGCCAGATCGGGAACATCTGAGTTAGCCACTGTTTTTTCCTTCCTCCGCTCTCTGTTTTTAGATTGTATTTTGATACTCAGGTGTTTTAGTATTTAAGGGCCCATATTAATAGTAATTTTTATTAAACAGCTATATACTTGTTTTCGGATGATTCACTGGCCTGTTCACTTAATAATGTGAAGAACTTATAAAGAGTGTAACACTATAATAGTTATAGGAGGCCATTGGAGTGCCATTGATTGACTTGCTGGTTGGAGGTATGTTTTACAAAGCCTGAATGTTCAGCTATTAGACAAAAAGTGTTGTGTCATATTTGTGAAATGATTATTTGCAACAGGCTATAAAATGTGGGTACTCATTCATTTATCTCATTTATACTATGTCTGCTTATTTACAGATTGCAGGCAAGTTGGTAAACGGACCATTATAACCCAAGGAGCATCTGTACAGCCTACCTGGATATAGCCTGCGAGCTATCTGTACTGGTAACTACACAGGTAATTTTATGTATTTTTTATTGTTGATGACTCAGTAGAGTTCTTGGAAATGCTATCATGTCTTTGATTGCATCCCAAGCAACACACTTTCATACTTTAGAAAGTACATTAGTGTTTGGCTACAATGATGTAAAAAAATGGCTATCATGTAGCTACGAGTTAGTTCATTTACCAAAGAGCCTTTCAAACGTTGTTCGTGAACATAACATCACACAGACCAACCCGCCACAGAGAAGGAAGCTTCAGTCAATGATAACATTTTAGTTGAAAGTAGCAAGAGAGCTGTCACTGGCAGCAGCATGTCCTATAAAAAAGCAAATGAGATTTCAGTGAGAGCCTCATACAGCCATTCTGATTGCAGGTTTTCAGAGTACAGCAGAGGAAGCCTAGTTTGGCTAATTCACTGATGATTCTAGCTCACATGTGTGAGACAGAGCAAATGGATAGAAGAAGTTTGCATTGTGTTTTAACAAAAGGAAACCAATTGTATTGTCAGATAAGAAGCAGTCTTGAACAGAAGAGGCTTGTTTCTATGCATCTGAATTTTGATGAACTACCAAATACAACTGAAACTGACAGAAGGTGTTACGTCGTGAAGAAATCCAAACCGGTGTGTGAATTGTTACTGCAAGGTACACCTCATGACTAAAAAGACTTTTGGAATCTATCTCTCCAACTTGAAGGTCTTGGAACTGGATATTCACTGGCCTTGTTGATTATTGGTGCTTTGCGCATAAGTGTTTTCCAAGATCAACATGGCTGATATGGATTCTTTGCATTCCACATTCTCAAAATGTGAATGGAACATGTTTCTTTTCTCACAAACTGACTAATACTTCTACTGTTAATTGGAACTTGCTGAAGATCAGGGAGTAAGTGCAGTAGAGAGTGAACCAGATAATGTGGCACAGCAAACCTTTTGTCTATCTATGGTGTCAATCAAACTTAAGAAACTTAGAAGAGAGAAAGTTGAATAGAGACAAAACAGGATACAGATCAAAAGGGTACCAACAGTCACCAAACAAAAGAAAAGTAGTTGAGCAATGCACAGAGGAAGAGTGATGCTCCAAAGAATAGATATATATTGGCATCAGAAGCCAATATTTCAATGATCATGTTTTCCAGTTGATACAAAAACAGGACATCAGAAACCAATACAGAAATGACCCTGTGTTCTGACTGAAACAAAAACAGCACACCAGGGATGGATACAGGTTTAAGTCTGCTTTCTGTTTGAGGAAAAAAGAGTATATAAGCAGGCAATAAAATCTTGATGGTTCTTTCTTATATGAAGACATGCTTTAAAAAGCATTATGCACAAGAAGAAAGATTCCACAGAGTACACAGGATTTCACAAGATTTTTACATTAAATTGAGATGAAGCATGGACATAAACACTACACAGCATAATATATTGCAACTGTATCAAGGACAAGTACAGGAACATTTTGGGCTTTGCTACTGACAGGTCAGTAATAGAAACCTGTCAATAGAAAACACAGTGTAGCAGTGAAAACGAACAAAATCTGCTAATAAATTAGGCAATCACTACTTGATTTGAATGTGCAATAAGGACTGAAATATATTTGTACTGTCTGCCCCAGATGTTTATTTCCTAATCAAGTGAGGCTATGTAAATCTTCAAAGCATGCTAAAGACGCTGAGCTTTTGTCAACGTGCTTAACTATTGCTTATGTCCATGTTTTTGAAGAGAGTTGCATAGATCAAGGTGAGTGTATAATGCCTGAAAGAAAAGAGTGGATTTGTCATAGCTGCCATGAAAACCTGAAGTCTGGTCATCTATAACCTATTGCAGTAGCAAATAACTTTAAACTTGACCCAGTACAAGATGAACTGCACAGGTTGAATGTACTTGAGATAGACGTCATTGCAAAGATCATCTCGCTTCCAAAGGGACAACAGCATGCAATTCATGGAGCAGTGGTATGTGTTTTGTCTGAAGTAGAGTCAACCGTTCCGTGTTTCCAGACCCCCATCTGAATCACAACTTCTGACGGTAAAATTGAAGAGACACTTACAGTACAAAGGACAATTTCAAACTCTGGACATGTAAAAGGTGAGAACTGTCTTATTGAAACTAAAGGATACATACATTCAGAATACAGAGAAGTGTGTTTAAGAGAGGATACAGATTATGAATACCTGGAAACAACAGATCAGGAAAGAACTATTCCAAAAATGTTGCTAACAATAGCTGCAGCAACAAAGATGTATTTCCAGAAGGTGGTTCTGAGTCTAAAAACCCACCTGATGAACAAGAGGACAACACTGCACAAAATTTCTGAAATGTTTTTGATTCCTGTCTACAGCCATCCAATGTTGGCCAAGAAATATTGTCATTTGGAAACAATATTTACTCAGTTGCACCAGCAGAAGGAAATCAACCAGTTAGCTTTTTAAAAACTCCCAAACTGGAGTCCATGGCATTTCCTGTGCAATTCAACAGAGGCAGGAACACATTTGATGAATCCAGTAAACCAAAGAAGATCTCCCCAAACAGATATTTTAATGCAAGGCTGTTCAGTCCTGAGAATCATTTTGCCAATTAAATTTTTTTTGCTCAGTTTGTGATAAAAAAGCAGCTTGCTATGTCAAGCATGTCACCAAGGACAGATGAAGAATTACAACATGGTTGTTGCAAGATCAGCATGTGGTGCTTGTTGGGGGAGGCCACAAGATTCATGCAGCCCCTAAGAGGCACACCTGCTTTTTGAGAAAAAAACAATGAAGGACCTCTGCTTGTTTGTTAGCTAGGCTTGCCTACAACAATGAGAAACTGAACTTCTGGACTGGTCACAAAATGCTACATGCTGTGAAGCAACTCTGTGACAGTCAAAAGGCTAATCAAAAAGAAGATGAAGGCTCTAATGAGAGATTTGATTTTATCACCTGCTTAACCCATAGGTGAAGTACAGTCTCACAGCAGGAAGTCATGCAAGAAAGGAAACCTGATGGACCAAACCTACAACAACAATCAATAGCCAAGCTGAAGTCTGTTTGGGATTTGTTAAATGACTCAGCAGCTTCACCTGGAGGTACATATGAAATCCTTGAAAAATGCAACTAGTGAGGAATTCTCCTGTTATCTTGATCTCATGACAGAGACAAGTGTTGTGAAGATGAAACATGACCCCAAGGACTGTTCGGTCAATGGCTACATTCCAGACATGATAAGGGCATGGAAGCAAATATGGACATTCTGTTCATTCTGGATCCCTACAGCTGCATAATGTACATGCTATCGTACAATACCACAGCCACTCATTAGATGAGCAATTATCTCAAATGGATTGTAAAGGAAACAAGCCATGAAAATTCATCAGATCTTGACCAGATGACACAGATCATGCAAGCTTACTCCAAAAACCATGACGTCAATGTGCAAGAGGCTGTCACCTGAGTATGCAGCTTAAAGCTCACATCTTGCTCACCCAAAGTTATCTTCATTTCTATGGATGTCGATACACTGAAGATGAGCCTGACAGTGAGAAAACTGGAGATGAAAGATCCAGATTCAGACCAAGTGTGGATGACTGGATTACCAAAAATGTATAAAGCCAGACCTCAAATTCTTGAATTTGAAAGAATGTGCATGGCTGACTTTGCATCAAGCTACAGACTTGTCTATGGCAGACAGAGAGGTGGTAAAAATGTCATCCAGCTTCAAGACAAGATAGAAGAGAACAAAAGGCAAACCTGCACTCATCAGGTATGCATGTTTTTCCCAGAAGAAAGAGCCTGAAAGGTTTTATGGAACTCTTCTTAATTGTATACACTAATTGAAAACAGTACAAAAAAGACAGTGAAGCTATGAAGCATGCAATTGAATATTTGAAGGTTGGACTGATTAAGGACACATGGGCGATTGAGAGTGCCCAATACTGAGCTCTAAGGTCATGCAACAGTTGTACCAATTATTTTCTAAAATAAGAGTCTGGAGCTTGAGCCTTGTAAATGGTGAACAGCCTGACCAGTACTTTTGCGCCGCTAATGCTTTTGCTCAGATTTTTTATTAGGGTTCCAACATGTAGTTCTTCTTCTTCTTCTTCTTCTTCTTCGGAGTCCAAGCACTCAAGTGCTTGGAGCCCTATTTTTCTTTAGGAATTTTATTAATATTATTAGGGGTCCAAGCACTTGAACAAGCAATCCACAAAGCCATAATTTTCTACTAGTCCTACATTTTGAAAATACCCCAATAACATAGGTATCATTATAAAAAAAAAACAAGAATAACTCCTTCTGTTTTTACCTTGTGCCCAAATGTTTTATATCTGTCACTTCGGCGCCCACTAGGGGCCGCCACCAGACACCAGACCGACCTCGCATCGAGACAGAGGAAGACGGACTTCCGGCTTCACCCACAGGTAGCTCGGCCAGATTATCTCCACCTGCGCCTTGTTTGGGAGGAGAGCCCGCATTGGCTCTCCCTCCTTATTTAAGGCGCCTTCTGGCAGAGCCTCCTCGCAGGTCAATGGAGATCAACACATCTTTTTCCCTGCCGAAGCTAAGTCTATCTTTGTTTGTTCCCGTTTCAAGCCGTTCATGCCACATTTCATGTTTATCTGTCCCGTCTCGTTATTCTCTTTCACTTCACTCACGTCTATTTTTGCTAATCCTTGCCCTTTTGTTTGGTTCTTTGTTTTTGGAGACGATCAAGCCAGAGTGAGGAGCACGGACTTTCCTATTTTGGACTAAAGACTCTCTACTGCTATGGCATTGTTAATGTTCTGGTTTCCTCTTTTGTTTACCTCCCACGCTGTGCTGTTTTTACGTTTCTAAGACACTGCAAATACACTCTCCTCACTCTACGTTTCCTACTCGCTGCCTTGGACTGTGTCCTTTCAGATTGACCCGCCAAGCATGGAAGCAGCGGAGATTTCAAAGCTGCAAGAAGAACTCGCGCAGGAGTCGCAGCAGCTACAGGAAGCGCGTGCCATCATCCAGGAGCTAGAGGTGTGTGCGCTGCGCATCGGATCGCACCAACAGCCACTTCCAGTCTCCCTTCTGAAACGTTACAGTGGCAATCCCTCACAATGTGCCAGTTTTCTGCTCCAGTGCGAGTTGTTTTTTGTCGCTCACGGTTCGCTGCCTGATGAGCAGAAGGTGGCTCTCATAATCAGCGCGCTGAGTGGAAAGGCATTGGAGTGGGCAACTGCACTTTGGCACAACTCAGATGAGCTGATGCGTTCATATTCCGCATTTTTAGCTCAGTTTAAAGCCATTTTCGATCATCCTGCTGAGGGCCGGGATCCCAATGAGGTTTTGTTGTCCATGTCACAGGGTGAACGTAGAGTGGCTGAGTAAGCCGTGCAGTTTCGGACGGTGGTGGCTGGGAGTGGTTGGAATGAGCCAGCACTGAAGGCCGCTTTCAGACGGAGTCTATCGCCTGCCGTGCTATGGGAGCTGGCCTGCCGAAATGATTAGATGACCTAGATCATCTGCTACGTACACGGATGAGCCGCCACGACCCGCTGATCTCCTGGAAGCAACGGGAAATTCTGGCCTGGTCTCCTCACTGCTTTTCACACTGCCTCTGTGCTCGCCCCCTCCCTCTGTTTACCACCAGGGTCGACAGCCCACACGTAGAAAAAGCAGTGAACATCCCTGAGTGCTACATGCATCTGCCGGCGTGCCAAGGGACTACCACCACACAGGGAGTATGACTGCAAGATTGATCTGCTCCCGGGGCGCATTCCTCCAGGTCAGCAGAATTACGCCTTGTCACTGCCGGAGAGGGAGGCGATGGAGGAGTACATCCAGGAGGCGCTCGTGGCAGGCTATATCCGGCACTCTAGTTCCCCGGCCTCCGCCTGGTTTTTCTTCGTGGAGAAGAAGGGAGGGGGCCTTTGGCCATGCATCGATTACAGAGGACTGAATAAGGTCACCGTGTGCTACCCCTACCCCTTGCTACTGGTTCCTTCGGCCCTGGAACAGCTGCGAGGGGTGAAATTCTTCACAAAGTTGGACCTCAGAAGTGCATACAACTTGGTACGGATTCGTGAGGGGGATGAGTGGAAGACCGCGTTCAGCACCTCCTCCAGGCCACTTTGAATACCTCGTTATGCCTTACGGGCTGGCCTCGGCCCCCAGCGTGTTCCAGCATCTTATCAATGAGGTTCTTCGGTACATGCTGGGGAAGTATGTGGTAGCCTATATTGATGACATACTGGTCTTCTCCCCAGATTTTGAATCTCACATTTGTCATGTGTCAAGGATGCTCAGGAGGCTGCTGGAGCACCAGCTTTTTGTTAAAGGGGAGAAGTGCCAATTCCTTCAGGAACGGATAGAGTTCCTAGGCTACCACATAGGACCAGAGGGGGTTGCTATGGATCCTGGCAAGGTCACCACTGTGGAAAGTTGAGAGGGACCCAAGACTCAGAAGGTCCCTGAATGCACCCCGTAGTGTTCTGTTCTTTTCCAAGAACGATAAAGCCGACGCTCTGTCCAGGATTCATGATAAAGTTTCTGATCACGTTGTTCAACTCATCACCTCTCCCAATAAGTTTGTTCACAGGATCACCTGGGACCTAGACCACCTCATCCGTTCCAGTCAGCCTAGCAGAAACCCCAGCCGATGTCCTCCCAACCTTTTGTTCATCCCATCTGAATTCCACAGCCGCTTCATCGCCTGGGCTCATGTTGCGCCTGGAGTGGGACATCCCAGTACCCAGAGGACCCTGGACTCTTGGCTGGCAGGTACTGGTGGGAAACCATGAGTAAGGACGTTAATGACTATGTGGGTCCATGTTCGGTTTGTGCTATGGCTAAAGTTCCTAGGTCCCTGCCGGCCGGCAAGCTAGTGCCCCTACCTGTTCCTGAGCGACCGTGGTCTCACATCATGATCGACTTGGTCACCAATCTGCCCCCATCAGAAGGTAAGACGGTCATTTTGGTTATCGTAGATTGGTTCTCGAAGTCGATCAGGTGTGTGGCTCTGCCTAGCTTGCCCACAGCCCTAGACACGGCGGAGGTCCTCTTCAACTGAGTCTTTCATTATTTCGGGATCCCCGAGGATATTGTCAGCAACCATGGACCCCAGTTCACCTCCCGAGTCTGGAACAACTTCATGCAGATGACAAATACATCAAGCTTATTGCCCTTCAAAATCAGAAGATGTCTAGCAGCACAGAACTGGCAGAAACCAGTGGGACCCAGGAACGTCCATCTACTGTCCGGAGAAGTCTGGCCAAAAGTGGTCTTCATGGAACAGTTTGGCCACAAAGCCATACCTCTGACATGGAAACAAGGCCAAGTGACTCAACTATGCACAAAAACATAGGAACTGGGGTGCAGAAAAATGGCAGCAGGTGCTCTGGACTGATTAGTTAAAATTTGAAATATTTGCCTGTAACAGAAGGCAGTTGTCTGCCGAAGGGCTGGAGAGGGGTACAATAATGAGTGTCTGCAGGCAACAGTGAAGCATGGTGGAGGTTCCTTGCAAGGTTAGGGCTGCATTTCTGCAAATGGAGTTGGAGATTTGGTCAGGATTAATGGTGTCCTCAATGCTGAGAAATACAGGCAGATACTTATCCATTATGCAGTACCATCAAGGAGGTGTATGATTGGCCCCAAATTTATTCTGCAGCAGGACAATGACCCCAAACATATAGCCAATCTCATTAAGGGCTATCTTCAGCATCAAGAAGAACAAGAAGTCCTTGAAGTGATGGTATAGCTCCCACAGAGCCCTGATCTTAACATCATCCAGACTGGGATTACATGAAAAGAAAGAAGGATTTTAAGAATTTTAAGGATTTTAAGAATCCACAGAAGAGCTGTGGTTAGTTCTCCAAAATGTTTGGAATAACTTACCAGCCGAGTTCCTTCAAACACTGTGTGCAAGTGTACCTAGAAGAATTGATTCTGATTTGAAGGCAAAGGGTGGTTATACCAAATGTTGATTCGATTTAGATTTCTCTTCTGTTCATTCACTGCATTTTGTTAATTGATTATGTAGCGGATCCGACTTTCTTCAAGAATACACATACCATGTCTTGACCTCAAAGTTGACCCCCTGGATTGGCCAAACACCACCTGGCATGTTATCTGATGAAATTACAAACTAAGCAAAA
>JAOVVG010000010.1:2456691-2467633 GCA_028566375.1 Leptodoras nelsoni
CAAAAAGAGAAGATTCAAGAATCTGGCAGAGATCCAGAAAGAGTGGAATGAGGCAGGAGTCACAGCTTCAAAAACCATCACATTCAGACGCATCGGGGAGATGGGCTACAACTGTCGGGGTCCTGAGGTCAAGCCGCTTCTGAACCTGAGCCGACGTAGGAAGCGTCTCGACTGGGTGTTGGTAAACTCTGCTTTCTTAAATCCAAGGTCAGATGCAGAGACCAAAATGCATTGCTCAGAATATTACTCTAAAGTACAAAGTTAAAAGTGAAGGTTTTTAATCTAATATTTTTTTTTTTTTAAAAGGCTGAAAAGTAACATTTAACGTGTAAACCGGTAAAGTAAGCAGTTGGGTAAAAAACACTATGCGTGAATATTCCATTTATTATTATTATTATTATTATTATTCATTCATTCATCTTCTTGGCCGCTTATTCCTTTTCAGGGTCATGGAGGAGCCGGTGCCTAGCCGGCCACAAAGGGCGCAAGGCAGGAACAACCCTAGACAGGGCGCCAATCCATCATAGGGCACACACACTCGTGCACACACTCACACACTAGGGCCACTTTAGAGATGCCAATCAACTTAACGTGCATGTCTTTGGACTGTGGGAGGAAACCGGAGTACCCGGAGAAAACCCACACGGACACAGAGAGGACATGCAAACTCCACACAGAAAGGACCCAGACCGCCCCACCAGGGGATCGAACCCGGGACCTTCTTGTTGTGAGGCGACGATGCTACCCACCGAGCCACCGTGTCGCCCATTATTATTATTATTTTTTTTTATTTTTTTTTTTTTTATTATTATTATATTAACACATATGTTAAAGCCCCGAAAAGTGCGACAGACCTGCGTTATCTCATGTTACACAAAATTGTCCGACTCTGTGCAAATCCAAAATCACCCAGTCTGCTCAACTTTGGGTAGAAATGTTGTTCTTAGAGATTTTTTTTCAGTTACACATCCAGCACCTCTAAAAGTGTAAAGACAAACCTGTATCTACCGTAATGACGCTTTTGCTTTTACATTAAATACGGTTTCCTCATCATCAGCTGTACAGTGAGGATGAATAGTTGCGGCAGGTTTTTCCCGGATCGTGACGGACAAAATTCACGTCTACAGCTTTTAATAGGCGTCTGCTGCCTGGAATGGGTGGGCGGGATTCCCCGGGTGGGCGGGATTCCCCCTGTTTAATTCAGCCTTGCGTTAACGCGTAATCGTGTGTTATGTCTGTGCGCGCGATACTCGGAGTGTTCGATTTAAGCTCGCGCTGATAATCAGTGTTTTCTTTTTAGGGTTTTACAAAAAATTCCAACCAGAACAGAACACAATGGTGAACTGTGGACTGCTGACAGACAAGAAAGAGCCAGGTAAGATAATGTTTTAAAAAGAAAGAAAGAAAGAAAGAAAGAAAGAAAGATCTCTCTCATGGGAAAAAAAATGTTTATTGTTTATGCATGTCTTGCTTTTGATAGCTTCAGCTGTTTGCAGTATGATTGCGGATTTTTTCCCCGAGTTGTAAGCGAATAACGCACTCAGCACGCGCACACACATTCCGTGAAAGAGGCGTGGTTGGTTTTAAGGGAATGGCACCGGCCCTGACAGAACAACAATGGACGTTTCCCAACAAGTGGGAGCAGTTTCCCACCCACCCAAATGAGCACATACTGTTTTTCCACACCGCTAAAGTTGCTGCTGCGACGCTGTCACTGTCACGTCGATGAAATTAATTATACTTTATTCACTGAAGTTGGTTCTTTATTCCTTAAGGGAATATTCGTTGACGTCGCATATTTTTTACGTCGCACTTTAGAGAAAGTTTTAGAGACATGGGTGAACTAAAAGAAGATGTGAGCACACATTTAAGAATTGATTCTGTTTCTCATACTGATATTGTGAAAATAAAAATGTGATTAAAATTGTATTAAAATATGTATTGATCTGATCCCAAGATCTGTACAATATAAGTGTGTCCCTCGATCGTCCTCCCTTTCAGCCTCCCTGCCCAGGGGAATCAAAGCACCACACTGGCAAGCTGTTCAGCAGGGAATCTTTGACTCTCTTTATTGCTGAGGATAGCAGAGATTACACAGGCATACAAGACATTATGGGGCAACACAGTGGCTCGGTGGGTAATAGTGTCGCCTTACTGCAAGAAGGTTCCGGGTTCGATCCCTGGCTGGAGCGGTTTGGGTCCTTTCTGTGTGGAGTCTGCATGTCCTCCCAGTATCTGTGTGGGTTTACTCCGTGTACTCTGGGAGGTACTCCTCCCACAGTCCAAAGACATGCATGTTAGGTTAATTGGTGTCTCTAAAGTGCCCCTAGTGTGTGTGTGTGTGTGTGCGTCCTACGACGCATATTGTCTAGGATTGATCCTGCCTTGTGCCCTAAGCTGCTAGACACCGGCTTTCCCGTGACCCTGAATAGGAATACGCGGTTAAGATAATGGATGGATGGACAAGACAATATAGATAAAAATAGACAAGAATATGAAGAGTAAAGAGTAAATGCTATTAATGCTGTATAGAGATTGGCTACATGTGATTTGCATGAGATATACCTGTCATGTCTAGTAATGAAGAGTTTATATACTGGGTGCAGTGATGGAGCCGATAGTGCCGTGAAAATAAGCTGTGTGGCCTATGACTACTGACACTACAAGATCCTTCACATCCTTCGATGACTAACACCACAGGAAAATCCTGACAGTCAGCCAACCCCCCTCACCCCTCCCCAACCACCCTTTTGATTTCCCAGAAATCACAAAGTTCAGAGCTGGACGTAACACCTACTAATCAATCACGGCTACAGTGCAGAATAGAAAGCATTATATGGGTGATTTAATCCTGGAAAATGCGTGTACGTGTACGTGAGGGTATTTCAGGAGTAACCAAAAGATGAAGGGGCAAATGCCTGCTGTATCATGTGAGGTGTACAAAGTTAGACATACAAGAAAGTACAACACAAAACAAACACACAATATAATTGTAATTTTTGTAAAATATTATTTCAAGTCATTCCAACTGTATTATGTCTTTTCAATTTGCAAATTGTTGTAGACAACTAACAACTGATTTCTACTGAAAGGAAAGCTTGTGAAAATAATATTGTGCCAGCCTAGAACCATTTTTTTTTGTACACGGAGGGACCAGTTCTGTATGATGCATTTGTTATTTGTTTGAGACACCTTCAAAGTCTCTAAAAGATAAAAAGTGCTTCACTTACAATAAAAGCCTTAGTTGAAAAAAAGCTAGAGTTAACCACCAAGTTTGTTTGTCAATTTTAAATCCATGTCTATGATCACACCTAGGTTCTTTACAGTAGGAGTTACACATGCATTCATGTAGCCTGAAATGGGGAAAAGGTTGTTATTTTTAATAGTTAAAAGGTTGGGCAGGGCCAAACAAAATGTTATTAACCTTTAATAAAGGTTGTCTATATAGCAATTTACATACAGTGGGGAAAAAAGTATTAAGTTCTCCCACTTAAAAAGATGAGAGAGGCCTATACTTGACATCATAGGTAGACCTCAACTATGAGAGACAAAATGAGAAAAATAATTTCAGAAAATCACATTTGTGAAAAGAATTTATTTGCAAATAATGGTGGAAAATAAGTATTTGGTCAATAACAAAAGTTCACCTAAATACTTTGTTATATATCCTTTGTTGGCAATGACAGAGGTCAAACGTTTTCTGTAAGTCTTCACAAGGTTGCCACACACCGTTGCTGGTATGTTGGCCCATTCCTCCATGCAGATCTCCTCTAGAGCGGTGATGTTTTGGGGCTGTCGGTGGGCAACACGGACTTTCAACTCCCTCCAAAGAGATCTAGAGACTGGCTAGGCCACTCCAGGACCATGAAATGCTTCTTACGAAGCCACTCCTTTGTTGCCCTGACAGGGTGCTTGGGATCATTGTCATGCTGATTGTTGTTTGCTCACCATTCTTGTGATCATTCTGAACCCACGGGTTGAGAACTTGCGTGGAGCCCCTGATCGAGGGAGATTAGCAGTGGTCTTGTAGGTCTTCCATTTTCTGATTATTGCTCCCACAGTAGTCTTCCCAGCCTGGTGCAGGTCTACAATTGTGTTTCTGGTGTCCTTCAACAGCTCTTTGGTCTTCACCATAGTGGAATTTGGAGTGTGACTGTTTGAGGTTGTGGGCAGGTGTCTTTTATACTGTTAATGAGTTCAAACAGATCTACCTATGATGTCAATTACATGCCTCTCTCATCTTTTTAAGTGGGAGAACTTGCACAGTTGGTGACTGACTAAATACTTTTTCCCCACTGTAGGAAGCTCAGAAATTCACAATAAACGTGTATGGTTAAATACAGGGTTTTCTTGTATGGGTTTTGAAAGTTTGGTATATTAAGTCTTATGCCATTTAAGAAGAAGAAGAATCCTGAATTTCTGTTAGTAACTCAGTGTTACGTCAGCGGCCACTAGGGGCCACCACTTTCCCCCAATGTCAAGCTCCCGCAGAGGCAGAGAGAGACCTACTTCCGGTGTCACCCGCAGGTAGCTCGGCCAGATCACATCCACCTGCGCCCTATTTGGGAGGAGAGCCCTCATTGGCTCTCCGTCCTTATTTAGGGCGCCTTCTGGCTGGGCTTCCCTGCGGGTCAATGATAATCTTTACCAACACTCTGGACGAGATTTCGTTGTCGAAGCTAAGTGTCTTTCCTGAATGTCTTTCTGGATTTTGGTTTACTCGTTTATGCTTTCCTTCTCGTGTGTAGTGTTCGTCTGACTCCGTTCATGTAACTTCAGAAAGCTAATCCTTTTGGTATTTCCCGTTCTGTCTGTGTGCAGATTCCAAGCCAGAGTGTGGAGCAGGAATCACGCTGTTATTGGAGCTTGGACAGTTTACCGCTATGGCGTTGTTTGTGTTGCTCTTTGTTTTTCGTTGCTCTGGCTCTGTGCTGAACTTTAGTTTGTTTAGTTTCCTCTGTCGAAATAAACTCTGCATTTGCTTCCTACTCACCACCTCGGAGTACAGTAACTCCTTACACTCAGACCCCTATTGCTAGGCTAAAATGACCACTAACAGAGGCAAGTGAACATCTTTTACCTTCAATGTGCTGGATTATTTTTATCCATATTTGTCATGCTGCCATATCAGTATAAGACCAGGCACATCTGGGTATCCCTGGCTGTAAAAAACCTGGTTGGGGTCACATATGAATTGTGTTCATTTGAATCAATGGGTGATTTTTTAAACTTTGTCTATGTAGAGAGTATATGCACTCTTCTGTTTTGATGATGATTAAACAGTATGAGGTGAAATTTCTGTTTTATCCCATCTGCAGGAGCAACAACTCCAGAAAGTTAATATCTTATATTTCTAAAATCTATTGTAAGACATTTTAAGGATATTTAAGGTTCTTACGTGTGTGTCCTGCTCAGTTCCCCTGAAGTACATCGAGGTGGATCTGCAGGTTCAGGGACACGTAGCGACAGTGACCTCCACCCTGCAGTATGTAAATGAGGAAGAGTGCCCCCTGGAGGCTGTGTTTGTCTTCCCCATGCCTTCAGAAGCTGCTCTCTGCCATTTCAGCGCCAAGATTGCAGACCAGGAGATAGTGGCTGATGTGCAGGAGAAACAGGAAGTGAGTGGAACAATTCCAACATCAACCTATGAGTGTGTGCACTAAATATCTTGACTTGTTCTTGTTGTGTGTGCTTTTTGCTTTGCCAATGTTACCGTATTTGAGTCATATATTTGTGATGAATATAGATCATTTATTTACTTTGTGAATATTGATATGTAACAGTTTTTGTAACTGATGCTGAGCTTTTCTGAAAGTAATAAACTAATGATCTCACCTGCAGTATCCTGTAGACTAGTTAGCAGGACGGCATGCCTCAGACTGAGCAGGAATTAACGCATGTATTCTGACTGTGTCAGGCGCGGGAGCAGTACGATGATGCGCTGAGTTCAGGTGAACAGGCTTTTCTGCTGGAGGAGAGTGAGGATTCTGAGGACGTGTTCAGGCTGAGTGTGGGTTCTCTGCCCCCAGGCCAGAGTGCCGCCGTCACCTTCATCTATATCATCGAGCTGAGTGTGCAGGCTGACCATTCACTGCGCTTCTGTCTGCCTGCAGTGCTCAACCCCCGCTACACACCAGCTGGTAATAACTACACACATCCACCAGCACACACCTTACTGTCACATAATAAACATACAAACCTCATTTCCCTATAAGTTGGGACAGTTTGCTAAAAAAACTGAATCTGTAATTTGTTCATTCACTTGAACCTTTATTTAACAGAACAAAGAAAAGATTTTTGGTGTTTTCAAT
Organism: Leptodoras nelsoni; assembly: GCA_028566375.1. Classification (NCBI taxonomy): domain Eukaryota; kingdom Metazoa; phylum Chordata; class Actinopteri; order Siluriformes; family Doradidae; genus Leptodoras; species Leptodoras nelsoni. The sequence goes on from JAOVVG010000010.1 coordinate 2,463,003, forward strand.
GACAAACCTATTTCTATCTGTTAAATATAAAGAGTTTTAGAAATTGATTGATTAAAATTGATTGGTGGCAGGGGTGGCTCAGTGGTTAAGGTGTTGGGTTTTTGAATAGAAGGTTGGGGGTTCAAGCCCCAGCACCACCAAGCTGCCACCGTTGGGCCCCTGAGCAAGGCCCTTAACCCTCACCTGCTCAGCTGTATAAATGAGATAAATGTAAGTCACTCTGGATAAGGGTGTCTGCCAAATGCTGTAAATGTAAAAAAGTTGAGACAGAGGCAAAATAAGACAACTATAGAAATAAAACTGTGAGAACTTGAGAGAATTGACAATCAGTTCAAATACAATGTTTCTCAGCACAAGCTCGCAATTTAGGAATTTAGGTCTTTTGATATCTACAGTTCATAATATCATGAAAAGATTCAGGTAGTCAGGGGAAATCTTGGTGCATAAAGTCCAAGGGGCAGAAACCCCTACTGAATCTGTGTGACCACCAATCCCTCAGGAGGTATTGTTTGAGAAACTATCATGCTACTGTGATGGACATAGCTACATGGGTATGGGAGTGCTTTCATTGTCCTTTTAGATCACCACCTAAGACAGGACAGAAATACAGTGTAAACGTGTTTTGTTTTAGGGATCACTAAAATGGACTTCAGATTCTGAAAAAGACCATCCAGACTTGTTACCAACTAAAATTGCAAAAACCTGTGATGGAATGACGGTGCATCAGTGCCCACGGCATGGGTGATATGCATATATGTGAAGGTACCATCGATTTGGAGGCCTAGATTGGTGGCAATGTCACACCTCATTCTGCACGAGTTACAACAGCGTGGTTTTGCAGACATACAGTGTATGTGCTTGACTGGCCTGCCTATCAGACATTGGACTGTTGCACAGCTCAAGTCTTGTATACAACAAGAATGGGCAAATTTCCCACTTGCAAAACTAAATTAAAAAAATCTTCAATTCCCAAAAAGTATAAGAAACGCTGACATGACTCTGTCCCAACTTTTTTTTGAGTGTGTTGCACACATCAATTTCTAAAGTTGTTTAAATTTAACAAATAGAATTCCATAATTGAAAACACTGAAAATCTTTTCTTTGTGCTTTTATCTTTTAAATAAAGTTTCCAGTGAATGAATAAATGACAGATTTCAGTTTTTATTGCATTTTTAGAACTTCCCAACTTTACTGGAAATGGGGTTTATACATTATTGAAAAAATATTTCAGGGTAAGAAATCGTGTCAATCAATCATGCACTCCTTAATCCTTTTGGGAAATGAATCTTATAATCTGTTTTTCTTTTATTTTCAGGTACAGGTGGTGGTATAGTGTCAGAGATAACATCAAGCTCTACTGGTATTCCCTATGCTCTCTCTTTTACTGCACATGTGAGCTCTCCAAACCCCATCACTAAAGTGGAGTCCAAATGTCCTCTAGAGCCCCTGATGTTCCTCAACACAGACCACACAAAAGCAAAGGTGAGTGTGTGTGTGTGTGTGTGTGTGTGTGTGTGCATGCATCTTTGCATGTGAGGGAAATTAAGCTTATTCACTGTTACCATGAGTGATTTTTGTAGCATGAAATGTCACCAAAATGTATTTTATAATGACACAAAGTGGAATTTGCAGAGAATATTTTTGCGGCATTTACATCTAAAAGCTTGAGATGTAAATGTAGAGATATATTCACTGGAAGTATATTAAATATTGACCACTACCAGAGCAGGGGCGTCCCTCGCTATTTAAAAAAAACTCCTGAAGACCGAGCTCTTCAAACAGCACTTGCTCTCCTAACACCTCTAACAAACTAACCACTCTAACCTCTTTTTCCTCCTTCTAATCCCTTCCTACTCTAAACTACTCTTGGCCTCCCTCTGGCCCTAGTTGTGTACCATAAATCTATGTCTTCAATTACTCTTGTAAGTCGCTTTGGATAAAAGCGTCAGCTAAATGCTATGTAATGTAATGTAAAAATACTAAAATCTAAACTGCCCAAATACTTATTTTAGGATTTACATATTACTTTTAATTGGATTTTATTTTATTTTATTAGAGATTTTTACTGAAGGATTTTTGTTTGTGGATTTAGGTGTACTGTATAACGTGTGTGTGTGTGTGTGTGTGTGTGTGTGTGTGTGTTTAGGTAAGCCTTTGTGCAGGTCATAAGTTTGACAGAGATGTCGAGCTGTATCTGTATTATCAGAATCCCCATCAGCTCACTGCTATAGTGGAGGCTGGAGCTCCTGCAGCACAGCCAGGTACAGTTTCACACAACTGTTTAATAAATTATGGTCAACTAAAAAAAAAAAGAAAATACACACTATTTATGGAGTTCAGAGAATTTTGCACACCTTTAGAGAATGACTGCTGTTGAAATAAGAACAAAAGCTAAGCTAATTTTGTTTGCTCGTGTCCTTTCTTTTTTTCTTATCTTCTTTTATTACATTTCCTGTTAATATACTGTTTATTTTTAGGGACTCTCATGGGAGACCCTGCGGTCATGATCAGTTTCTATCCAGAGTTTCCAGAGTCAGTGATGTCCTCTGTGTCATCGTGTGGAGAGTTTGTGTTTGTTATGGACAGATCTGGGAGTATGGACTGGCTCATGCATCATGGATCGGGTGCTCAACAGCGCATCGAGTGTGCCAGGGTAAGACACAACTCTTATAGTCGTAGCCAAAAAGACCGGCACCCGTGCCCTGCTTTCAGGGTGCACCAGCTCTGCTATAACATTGTTACAATTACAAACGCTTTGGTGTTTAATAATTTTTTTTGCATTGGAGCAACACAAAACACTGAAGTCAAACTGCCATAAATCCACACAGAACTTCCACTTCCATTACCACTCTCGTTAATATTTGTTAGCACACCCCTCCTCCTAGCTCCTGTTAATAGATCTCACCATAGATGTTTAATAGGATTTAGATCTGGACTCATTGCTGGCCATTGCAGAACTCTCCAGCACTGTCTTATACCATTTCTAGGTGCTTTTTTTTTTTTTTGGTTGCAGTATGCTTTGCGTGATTGTACTGCTGGATGACCCATGACCTCTGATGGAGACCCAGCTTTCTCACATTGGAGCCCACATTGCACTCCAAAATTCTTTGGTAGTCTTAAGAGATTATGATACCATGCACATTATCAAGGCATCTAGTGCCAGAAGCAGCAAACAACCCCAAAACATCTATGAACCACCACCATGTTTGAACATAGCAATCACGTCTTTTTCTTTGAAGGCCTCATTTCATTTCATGTACAATGATGTGGTTGTCCACATGACGTCCTTCGAGAGGGATCATGGCGTCCTCGGGTAGCAGTGGGCTCAGCAGTCGGCTCCTCCTGAGTCTTCTAACATAGTGTCCTATTTCATTCAGATGGTGACAGCACAATTTGCCACTGTTGTACCTTATGACTGCAGGTTAGTTGACTGAGGTTCTTTAGCCACCATTCAAAGTATCCTTCATGGCAATTTTGCATCAAATTTTCTCTTGGATCCACATCCAGGAAGGTTAGCTACAGTACCATGGGCTGTAAACATCTTAATGACGTTGAGCACAGTGAAAATTAAGATCTCTGGAGATGGATTTGTAGCCTTGAGATTGTCCATACTTTTGGTTCTCACATCCTCTGACAATTCTTTGTTCTCCTTTCTTTTCTCTCTGCTCGGTGTAGTACATTTAAACTGGTTGAATGTGTGATTTCTATGTTGCCAGCACGTTACTTGCCACAAATATAAACTTAAGAAGTATCCCATGATTACAATCCAATTATTTCTTACAATTTTGAAAAGGTGCCAACAATTTTGTCCAGTCCATGTCTAGTGTGCTGTGTGAATGATATTAGATTTAGCTTTTCTTCTCAGCTTTTTTGTGTTGTTCGAATGCAAACAAAAGAAATATGTCTAAAATTTCTGGGAGAAGTTGTGCATTTTCTGAAAGAAGGGCAGGAATGGCCATGACTGACTGGTCTATAATTGTTTCTGTTCATTAAAAAAAAATCATAACAGTTTTTTTTCCCATTTTAAAATGAATAAAAAATATGAATTTAGAATGAATAAAAAATGAAAATTGTTTTTCATATGAATTTAGAATGAAAAGAAAATGACATGAAATAATGAAATAAAAATGCTGTCTATGTTTAGGACACTCTTCTCCTGCTGCTGAAGAGTCTCCCCATGGGCTGTTACTTCAACATCTATGGCTTTGGCTTTCACTATGAATCCTTCTTCCCGTGAGTAACCCTCATATAAACCAGTGAATATTAATGTTTCTGTCATTCAGATTCTGAGCTCAGGTTTCTGTATGTGAGGCTTTTCTGTGCATGGTCACCTTGTGTTTGCTTGGGTTTATTTGGGCTTTCTTCCCCAAATGTGAATGAATGTATACATGTTGATCTCTGATGGACTGGCATCCATCTATGGTGTATTCTTGGCTTATGTCCAGTATTCCTGGGATAGGCTTATGACACTGACTAGGATAAATGGGTTACTGGAAGTAGAGTGAGTGATGAGTAGAGTGATGTAGAGCCAGTTAGATTTGTTGTATCACAGCTTTGTGTTGCTGTGTGTTTCTCTGGCTTTAGGAAAAGTGTGCAGTACAGTCAGGACACTATGGAGCAGGCTGTGAAGA
>JAOVVG010000010.1:2484667-2495421 GCA_028566375.1 Leptodoras nelsoni
AGGTCTCAAACACTGTTGACTTCTCCCTGAAGCCTGCTGAGAACAGCGGGTAACTGCTACAACCACTCTGTAATGTTTAAAGGAAGCAACTCTTTTTCATTGTCTCATAAGCAATTATGTAATAAACCCTGACAAGGTGGCTTTAGCTGTCATATCTGTCACAGTCATAAATATCAGCTTACAGTACTCAATATTAGTCAGTATTAATACTCAATATCAGTCAAGGTTGCTGTCTTAAAGTATCAAAGTCTCTGGAAGTTTAGTGCTATAAGCTGAACAAGCCAGCTGTTCATGGAGGGTTTGAGTTATTGAGGTTGTAATCCACTGAAATGAGTAATATGTAGTGGAGATTTTTGTGATATTAAATGTTGTTGACCCCCTCGAGGACAACTGAAAACGAATACATTTTAAACAGAAGCCTTGATGGAAGACACGTGGTCAAGTTTATTCCTTAAAGAATAACTGGATCTTTTTAAGTGTTACTCATTCAACTTTGTGTGTGTGTGTGTTTTGTGTGTGTGTGTGTGTTTTGTGTGTGTGTGTGTGTGTGTGTGTATACAGACTGGCTATCCACAGGCTGGGCGCTCACTCTCTGATCCGCTCTCTGGAAAAAGATGAGCAGGAAGATGGAGCTGATAAAGAGGCTCTGAAGGCCAGAGTGGTGGAACTGAGTAAACAGTCTGGAGTGAGCAGCTCACACACAGCCTTCATAGCTGTCAATAAGGGCAGCGGACAAGCTGTGGAAGGACCGCTGGTGAAGAGGAGAATTCCTGTCCCAAGTCAGTATTAAATTTTTGGGGGTCAATTTTCTAAAACTGTAATTATAATATTTATATACATATACAATAATATGAGCATTACGATGATCAGTTTTTACAGATTTAGCGTGTTTGTCCATAAACACATTACACAGAGCACATGGTGAAACTACTATCCTGTTTTTGTTTGTATGTTTAGTGATGATGGCTTGTGGAATGAGATCAATGAGTAAGTAACAGAACACAGGAGTTTGTAAATACATGTTCATCATGAGACTAATACTGTGTTGCATTTCCTTCTTGAAATGTTTTAGGTTGGGTAAGGATGATGTGTTGCTTTGTATTATGCACATGATATAACCTTTTTTGAGTATACAACAGCTTTATCTTATTTTAGATTACTAATATTTACAGATCTAGTAACCAGTTGAAGATTGGATTTAAAGATTTAGTCATTACAGATATGCAGCCAATGTCCAATAAAATAAAAATGTCATTAAGCTGGGTGATGTGACAATATAATATCTTTGTCATAGTAAATTCTCTCACAATATGCTTTTCCAATAAAATGAGGATATTGTCAACATCTTTTTATTACATATATTACAATGAACTTTGATCTGGGCTCGTCAGAACCCTCTAAACATGCTGAAGGTTAAACCATGCTACAGGGATTTGTGTCTATTTTACAATAGCAAAATGTTTAACAGTTAAGCATGTTAAAAGGTTAGAACTATAATATGTCTTGGTTGCTGTGGTGTTGCTACTTGGCTGCTATGAACAGTTATGCATGTACAGGTTAAAAGGCTAAAGGTTAAAGAGATAAAATGTTGAAAAAAAAGGCAGTTGCTGTGTAAGCCCAGTTGGTTACTAGGTCATTGTTAGGTGAATGCAATGTAAACCCAGGTGGTTGCTAGGGTGTTGCTAGGTGATTGCTATGCAAATCCAGGTGGTTGCTAGATGGTTACTGTCATATTTCAGTTGGTTGTGGGGTTGTTGCCTGGTCGTTGATGTGTAACCCGGTTGGTTGATAGTATGCTTGTCGGCCATTCTATGCTAAATATTTTGGTTGATGGGGTGTTGCTAGGTGGTTGCCATGCTATCCTATCTGATTGCTAGGCAGTATGTAGGTGGTTACAGTGGGCTTCTGTGGAAGGTTGGAGGAATGATAATGAAAGAAGTGAAAAGAGTGATATATCAGTTGAAATGATGGATAACAGAGCGTGAATTATAAAGGGATTATATATATATTTAATTATTATAGAAAGGTATACGTTTGTAGCATTAAGAGTGTATAGAAGTATATTCAGTATTCAGTGAATTGGCTCTTTTACCTTTGTCAAGCAATAATAATAATTATTATTATTATAATTGCAGTTGTGATTTAATCTTTTATCTTGTAATGTTATATTTTTAACTGATTGTTTCTGTGTCCTTTTTAGTTTAAAAAGTTTTTTCTAAATTAAAAAAAAGTAGTGTGTTAATGGTAAATAAATAGAAAAAATAAATAAAAACACTTAATTTTATTGTAATACAATGCTGTACTATAGTTTCTATATACGTACTTGTGCTTATTTCTCTAATCTGTCAGTAATTTTATTACAAGTATTATACATTTTTGCATCTACACATTATAGGAAGTAATCTAGCATCCTCTTTTTGTTTACCTCCCTAAAGGGTGTATGGCTACAGGAATGGCTGCACCAAAGTTAAGGTGTCGAAGGTCTAGATCGCCTGCAAAAAAGGCTGCTTATTCTGCTTGTAAGTTGCTAAACATTAGACTAAAGTCTGATCTGTTAAACATGAAACTAAATGTGTACTTTATTTATTCATGAAATGTGCCTACTGCTGGGACTTTCAAGACAGGTCTTTTGTTTTCAGATCTTGGAAAACCAAGAAAGTAATTTAATATATATCATAGTGCATGGTCAGATTGAGGAGCCTGACAGTAATTGTAATAAATAACAAAAATTTATTTTACCTATTTTTGTAGTGGAAATGCTCAAAACCATTAAACATGCCAATTTTAAAAGAACACAATAAAACACAATAAAAGTCAGCCTGAATAAAGTATAAGTAACATTTCAAAAATACACATCTATGGATTAATTAAAAAAGAATAAACCATACAATCAGCAAATGAATTAACTTTTTGGTTTATCCCTTAAGTGTTTATACCTGAGGAGGAGATTACAGAATGTTAGCAACATTCATACTTGCAGTAAATAAACTTCTACTAAATGATGAGGGATTATTTTGAGACATCATTAAAATCAGTACAGGTGTGATAAAGCTGTTTTACAAATTAAGAAAAGGTTGGCTACAGTTGAGAAACTGACCACACAGTGGAAACCAGTGCATTTTCTAAACTGTATTCAGTACAAATTCAGTTTTTTAAAAATGCAAATTTCTGAACTGTTATCACAATAAAATGTGTCATGTCAGTCTATCAGTAATTATAATACTTATTGGCACATCATTTCTTATCTGTTTAAAGGCTGTTTTTTGGTTCTGAGCGAAATTTGTAGAATGCAAACTGGTAATTGTGGTTTTAAGTGATTCCTTATGGTCAGACTATGACAAACACTTGCCAAGAGGCAGACCATTTTACTGTACTTGAGGTACAACATTCAAAACAATTATAATGTTAATCTTTTTTCAAAATCAAAATGTCAAAATCAAAATTTACTATGCATGAGTAAACCTAAGTAAAATCCTTTATTGTGTTGTTTGTATATGTTATGTATGTTAAGTATGTATGTATATCTGTGTACTTCTGTTTACTGTGCAGTTAGGAAAGGGCACGTTTACATTTTCTTTTACTTAGTAACAGATGTGATTTAAAATGTAGTGAAGTACAATACATGAGACAAAACATAATTATGTAAAAGTAAAATTACAGATTTTAACAAAACAACTCAATTACAGTAACGTCAGTGCATATAGAACTGTTGTATAAAAGCAGTATCGCACTTAAGGTCATGCTGTATTAATTAAGCAATATTATATGAGATTGAGTGCTGTTATACTGTAATATCAGCACAGCTGTGATTTATCTTCAGCATGAATGACATGTGAGAGTGTGGATCATTTTTGACTTGCCCTCATACCCTCGGAGCACATGATTAATGAGGAAGAATCCTGTTTATTTTTTTGGTATATTTATTTCTGTACAGTGATGTCTGCATGTTCTCCAGATTCATTTAGTAAGTTACTGATTATGGTGGTTTATAATTCATACACAACACATATCCACAAACAGAGTAAAAAGTTAAGGATTAATAAAAAAATCTATAGAACATATAGGAAGCTGTATGTACAGCCACAACAATATCAACTTCTTTTAGTTCCTGAAAGTCCAAAATATGTAACTAATATTTGTCTTTCTTTCTTTTTATTTCTTACTATTTATTTTATTTTCACTGTGCTGATGGATTTCAAACAGTGGTAGAGTGTAAGTGTACACGTCATGTTTTTCTCTTTGTTTTGTTAGTGAAGTTGAACAGAATAAAGATATTACAGTATGTGTAAGTTCAACTAATGAGCTGTTCAATTCTTAATGCAGTAAAGTCATTGTTCAAATTAGGTAAGGAATAAAACACAACAGGGTGTGCTGATATAAAAAAATGATGAGGTGGTATAAACAAAACATGGGCCATGACCACCCTGAAGTGGATTATTGTCTGATAACATCAGACATCAAAGTAGTGTACTCTTCATATACCACAGACCTCCACTTGCTGTATGGACAACATTGAGACGATAGTTGAATTCGCCCCAAATGCCTCTCAGATTGTCTTCTTCCACTGAGGTCACCGCTGCCATGATTCTGTCTTGAGATCCAGATTAGTTGCTAATGAGATATAGATTAGTTGCTAAGGCTGGCACACAAGAAAAAGTCCCATGTCTGGGAATGTCTGGGAATTTTGGGGGCCATGAGTGCAGTGTCAAGTATTGGGGTCCTGTGCAGCCTATTCAATGTTGAGGCTAGGGGCTGCTTGTATGCTGGAAGAGGCTTCTAGTGGTAATAGTTTGAAACTCTATGCCCCGCCCTTTCAAGTGGTAAGAGTTTTGTTCATGGGCGGTTTGTGGTTGTAGAGATATAGCAAAAAAGTAATAACAGAAACTAACTCTTATAGAACTATCTGAATACAGGGATTCTGACAGTTCTACAAGAGTTAGAATTCTCTTTTTTTTATCTCTCTTTGACTTAATATGCCAAAAATATGCAGTTCATCATGTTGCTGATAAAGCAGAAAGCACAATGTCTTACGTTTTGAAGACTTCTCATGTCAGAAAACTGACCATTACACAACGTAAGTGCTGACACCTAAGTCTTGTAGGTTGTCCCTATACAAGCCCTGTGAGTTTTATTCTGTAGAAACATTAATGCGTCAAAAGAGGAGGTTAATAAAAAATTAATGTATCAATTACAGCAGCTATTATCAAAGCTGGACTTGCAGAAAATTAATCAAACTTTCAGTCAGATTAAGAATTCAACAGCTCTGTGTTCTAAAATGATACAACCAATACTGTTCTGTTTTTCTTTTTTAGCTTCATATAGACATTTTTCTCACAGTATGTGCATGTACAGTATATGAGTAACTGTGTTCTAAATGTTTTTTTAAATACACAGGCCATAGTGGAAAATTATTTTAGTGATACTCGTGCATGCTTTGGTTATTGCAGTGACAGTGATTTTAGACATGATAATGATAATGCTGTTATGGTGGTATGATAGTGCCTTTAGACCTTTATATTGTAAATGTTGAATGTAATTCTCTTTTGTAGTAAAGCTAAAACTATTTTTATTGCTTTAGGTGATGGAGGTTTTGACAGGTCCCCAGGTAATGTTCAGCAGTAACTCAGATCCTCTCTCATAAACTATATATGTTTGTGTATTAAAGAACCTTTTTATTACTAGTCATAAGTAACATCTATGTATTAGTATATCTATACTGATGTCTCTGTAGAAATCTCTGAGGCTCCAAAGGACCCGTTGTTGCAGCTCATCTCCCTCCAGAAGGCTTCAGGTTCCTGGGAAATGGAGTCTACACTTGCAGAGGTGTTTGGGAAGACAGAAAAAGAGCTGATTGAGCAGATTCCTGCACAGGTTAATACATGCTAAATATGGCTGTGTCAAGTATGACACCCATGGAAGTTTACCCTTAAAGCGTAAAGTATTACTATTCTTTTTTTTTACTTAATAATAATTGCTTATAACTTGTACATTTCTCCAAAATGGTACATACAGTATTTCAGGATCTGGTGCCTTAAATGATAAGTAAAATTACGATCATATTCTGACCGCAAAACATTTCTGCTTGCCCCTAGCACTTTTGTTAGGTCGGACTCACGGGTACACATTGCACACTTCAGTGGAGACACTTCTCATTCACTTGTGTTGTTTCCAGTGAAAGTTGTGGAAAGTTGAACTTTTCAAGCAGCAGTGCATGTGCCAGCCAATCAGATCACATTTACATTAAATATGTAAATATTTTTGAGGATTGACCACAGGTTCTCAATGGGATTGAGATCTGGGGAGTTTCCTGGCCATGGACCCAAAATGGCACTTAGTTATTGTGACATGTCTTGTGACATGCTATAGCTTTACTTCAGTCCTCTGCAGTAAATCCCTGTTCTTCCCACAGAATGTCAGTCTGTCCCTGATGTTTCTCTTGGAGATAAGTGGCTTCTTGGCTGCCCTTCTTGACACCAGGCTATCCTCCAAAAGCATTGCCTCACTGTGCATGCAGATGTACTCTCACCTGCCTGCTGCCATTCCTGAGCAAGCTCTGCACTGGTGGTGTCCTGATCCTGTAGCTGAATCCTCTGTAGGAGACAGTCCTGGCACTTGCTGGATTTTCTTGGGCACCCTGAAGCCTTTTTCACAGCGATTGATCCTCTCTCCTTCTCGATGATCTGATAAATGGTTGATTTAGGTGCATCTTACAAGCAGCAATTGAGCAGAAGGCCAGATTTGAATTTGCAAAGAAATACAGAGATGAGCCACAAAAGTTCTGGAACCAAGATGAACTTCCACCAAAGTCATGGAACTGGCGAAGTGGGGAGAAAGAAAAGAACTGCTCATGGTGGAGGTAGTGTTGTGGATGGACTTGCATGACTGCTTCTGGAATGCTCTCATTAATATTTATTGGTCATGTAACTCATGACGGTAGCAGGAGAATGAATTCAGAAGCCTACAAAAATATTCTGTCTGCCAATGAACAGAGCAGTGCATCCAATCTAATTAGGAACTTCACCATGAAGCATGACAGTACTTTTAGCTGCAACTATAGCTATAGTCTTTTTGTTTGGTTCTGTAGGAATGTGTAAGGTGCATATCTGGATCTTCCCCCACTGTATTCATTTTCTGTTTACTGAACATATGTACACTGTATGTATGCAAGTTTCCTATTTGGTTTTGTGTGCAGGTGAAGCCAGATGTCTGGGCTACAGTTCTGGCTCTGATTTGGTTATATGGCTTTAAGATCGATGCACAGGATGAGTGGCAGTTTTTGGCCATGAAAGCTGTGGCATGGATCCGCACTCAGAAAGGTAATCTATATTTCAGCAATCAGTCATAGCTTAAACAAAATATATCTTACTTTTTACTGTTAAAGCATGCCTAACAGCACAACCTTACTACATTTAACACTGACATCTTTACAAGGTCGTACTGCAATGGTGGTGATGATGATAATGATGATGGTGGTGTGTGTTTCAGTGGCCAACCAGTCAGAGTGTGCAAGGGTAGGAAATGCTCTACTGGGCTGTCAGGTTAAAGAAGATGCACTTGGGCTCTGAAGACTTCACCCTCCTGCAGCATCCACACAAAAGCCTTGGCATCATTTCTCTTTCCTACATTTAAAAAGCCTTTTGTTCATTAGCGTGCTTTTACATATAAGGTGATAAGGGAATTACTAATATGCCCATAGTGCACTAATACCTGATTATCGTGAAGCATTAAAGTGAACTGGTATATAAACATCTCTGAAAATGTAAGCTACATTACATTTGTATCTAAAATCTTTATTAAAAATGCAAGCGATGCTCTTACTGTATGTTGAACTTTTATAATACTTTTTACTGTTAGTTGCCTTATTTTGCTTTATTTAAATCTCACATATGAAACTGTTAAACAGGAGAGTCTTTTAAAGTTAGCTGTATAATAATAAAACTCATTTATATGCCGTTGAGTTTATCATTTATTTATATCAAAATCAAGGTTATTATTTTACTTAATTTTTCCATTTACCCTGTATTCGAGTCTCCAAATAGTGCCAAACTGGCAGATTTAAAAGTAACTCCTAAAGATGGGTGCATTAATTCTACTTTTCAATTATTATTCTTTAAGAAATCAAAGTAAATCATAAAGTATTTTAGAACTAAAGGCAGGTTCTAATGCTTTGACAATGTGTACAGGACTACTTTTCTTCTGTCAGTAATTAAGGAGGCAATCACTTATGTGTTATATATATTTAATGACAATAAGCTTAGTGTATCAATTATAAAAGTACTGCAGGCACTGTGGATAGCTGGAGATCAGAGTTTATACAAGTCTCTTTCAGGGAAGGCCTTGCATATAGAAGAGAATAGAAATAGAATAGAAAGCCTTTATTGTCATTATACTCAGCATACACAGTATACATCATATAACGAGATTGGAAGCTGCTCCTTAAAAGTGCACACAGTGCAATATGTAAACAAGAAAGAGATATTGAAGAACCAACTGTGCAAAAAACGCTACTGTGCAAAGACAGTAGATATTTCAGATATTTCAGCAAGACAACGCTAAACCATATACTGCATCCATCACAACAGCATGGCAGTGCAGTAGAAGAGTCTGGGTGCTGAACTGGCCTGTCTGCAGTCCAGACCTTTCACCAGTAGAACATTTGGTGCATCATGAAATGAAAAATCCAGCAAAGACGACCCAGGACTGTAGCAGCTAGAATCCTACATCACACAAGAATGGGACAATGTTCTTCTCCCAAACTCCAGCAACTGGTCTCCTCAATTCCCAGATGTTTACAGACTGTTGTTCAAAGAAGGTGTGCTACACAATGGTAAACACGGCCCTGTCCCAACTCTTTTGAGATGTGTTGCTGCCATGTAACAAAATGAACAAATATTTTTCATAAAATGGTAAAATGTCTCACTTTCAACATCTGATATGTTTTCTGTGTTCTATTGTGAATAAAACATGGGCTTATGAGATTTGCAAATCTTTCCATTCTGTTATTAATTACATTTTACACAATGTCCCAATTGCTTTGGAATTGGGGTTGTAGTTCACCTAGGAATAAAAAAGAGCACTTAGAAATGATATGACAAAGTGCTAGAGAGTTCTGCTATGGCCAGCAATGAGTCCAGATATAAATCCTATTAAACATTTGTGGAAAGATCTATAAACAGCAACCAAATATTAAGTTGAGAATGGCCATAATTTTGTCCAGTCCATCTCTGGAGCTTGTGGAATTCTATCAGATTTAACTCTTTTTTTTGTGTTGTTCCAATACAAACAAAGGGAATAAACATACAAATGACAAAGGATTTGTAACTGTAACAATGTTCCGAGAGAAGTGGTGCATTTTCTGAAAGAAGTGCAGGGGTGCCAATATTTTGGCCATGACTTCAAATGTTGAGGCTTACCCTGGCACACTTGATGCGCTGTTGTGCACCCAGTCTATGATGCGTTATGCTGCACATACTCCCAGATCTGTCCACAAGAAACACAAACTCACCATACGACATAGATGGCATCACTGACTCGGGGAAACTCTGGATAGAAACTGATCATAACCACAGGGTCTCCCATGAGAGTTCCTAAAAATAAAGCAAAATATAATAGAAGATAAATGAGAAAAAGGAAACTTTTCTTGTAGTAGTCATTTCATTTATTTGTGCAAAAATGCTGAAATCCATAAATAGTTTGCTTTCTGCTTTGTTTGTTTTTTGGATTTATTAAACAGTTGTGTGAAACTGTACCTGGCTGTGCTGCAGGAGCTCCAGCCTCCACTATAGCAGTGAGCTGATGGGGATTCTGATAAAACAGATACAGCTCGACATCTCTGTCAAACTTATTGTGAAAATGAATTTTGTATACCCGTACATGTATTGTTTGAATTCTGTGTGTCTGTTGAAAGAGCACATAAGCTCACGCACACACGTATCCATATCTGCCATTTTTTGGTTATCTGCCTTTTGTGCTGACTGCGAAACGAAAAGTCCCAACTCAGCATCCTGTTCTCGCTCACGAAATGGCGACCCGGCTTGCACGTGATGGAACTGGTCTGCAAGATAAGGTTATGATTACCCCACCTTGCACACTTATGACTTCCCCTTCCTTGGAAAAGGGGGACGTGACTAACTCTGGGTGTGTGTGTATAATCCACATTTCCTCTTTTCCACATGCTTGTCCATGTATAAATACTCATCCTCTGCTACTTAAGGCAGACTTTGTATGAATAAACCACATTTGATTTCACTGGGTTTGTTCGTCATTGTCTCAGGAGCTCCTTCTATGCAGTAACAGACTTTCACAGATGAGCAGTTACGAGGTCGAAAACTACTTTCTTACACTTATGACCCGCACAAAGGCTTAAATAAACACACACACATAACAGAATATATACACTATACCTGTCCAAAGACGCAAATACTGCAGTATTCTGCTAAAAAATTGACTACTTAAATAGAATCAAATTAAAAAATTTTCCTGTAAGTCCTGAAAGAAGTATTTGAACACTTTAAAGTTTATTATTTAATACAATTCCAGTGCATGTATCTCTACATTTACATCTCAGGTTCTAGATATAAACACCACACAATTATTCTCATGCAAATCACACCCTGTGTCAATAATTCAATTTCAATTCAATTCAATTTTATTTCTAAAGCACTTTTAAGAAAGGATATTGCCTCAAAGCAGCTTTACAAAGACAAGAAATCAGGACATGGCCTATAGGTCTTGTCCCCAACAGCTATCCCTAA
>JAOVVG010000010.1:4262035-4273277 GCA_028566375.1 Leptodoras nelsoni
TACATGATGCATGATAGGCGTGATATTATAGAAAAATATTCAAAGATGGGTTTTGGGGTTTGTAATGCAAGACCAGATGTGAATTACTACCACAGAGTTGATTATTTTGTAATAACACCATGTCCCAAAGTGTTTTATTCTTCCTAACATCCTCTACTCCTCCAAAAGATTGGCAATCACCTGCAAATGTGATCTTTTATAATGCCAGTCTTGGGGTAGGGGGTTTGTCCTTGTATTTTATCTATGACAGCATATCTATATGGTGTCTGGTGTCACCCAGAGGATGATGACTTCCCTGTGAGCTTATTTCCTCACAAGATTTGTCTTCCTGGCATCTTTTTCTTGCCACTGACTTGCTCATTAGACATTAAAATCTACATCTGGATTTCTGTAAAGTTGTTTGTCTATTGTTGAAGGTCCTCTTCAAATAAAACTGAACTGAAGTGAAATTGTGCAGTGTGTCCTTTTAACCAGCATGCTTATCAGCTTCTGTCTGCCCCTGCCCCTGGTCCCCTGCCCCCACTGTCCTGCACAACAGTGCAAGTAATCATCAAAGACGTCAAAAACACAGCACTCGCTGCAGGCAATCAAACTCTTCCCATCTCCCCCATAATACTCCACTCAGACCCCATTTCCTACCTTTGATCAAAACAAGCTCATAGGTGTATGTAATTTAAAACTTCTGGTAATTTAATCAAAACCACAAGTTTGCAAATTATATTGTATAGGCACATATGTAAACAATACCCTATTAATGAGTAAGCAGAAACCTGTCTACTGTCTATATGCATGAAACCAGAAATCAAAATTGAACTAAAATGAATTTAATGTAACTAAAATAAGCGGGTGGTAGGTGTGCGAGGAATTTTGCCAAGGGTGCAAAATAGCCCATGGACTCTCCTGGTCTGTAGTGATAATAGTCTTAATAAATTGTATTTAAATGAAAAATCACAGGGGCCTCTCAGGCATGTATTCATTAACTCATCAATTCCACAAATCATTACTACATTCATTTCTTTGCTTATTTATTAATTTATTTATTCATTCCTTTATCTGTTTAGGAATAATGAAGTCTGTCATGTCTTACATTTACAACATCCAATAAAATCCATACCAAGCTTAGTTTCGACAAGTTCCATCTAAGAAATGTTCTCTTACTCAACTTTCCCCACCTTTTGCTGACATGCTGACAGATGAGATGGGTCACAGCATTTCAGAGGTCATTTGGATTTTCACTTATGAGCATTTCAAGGATGTACCATGACTACAAGAATTCTGGCAAAACCTCGAACTTACGACAAAAGTAAAAGGGTGAACATGATCAGCGTCGGCTGGCGAGAATCGTTTCACGCGAGAGTAACATCAGAATTCAATGCTGGGGCCTCAAAAACATCAGCGTGACGACTGTGCAACATTCCCGCCAATTCCATACCAAGTATGAACTGGTATACCAGTTATTCTGGTACTTCAGTGTGTTTGCAGTGCACTTTTTAAACAGTAGACTTATATTTTGAAGCTCAGATGGAGATTCAGTAGTTTGTCTACAACTAAAGTAAATGAAACACTCCTTTCATGACACATATTATATGTGAGACAGCTGATTTGGAAGAAGTATGATGGAGAACTGGTATCTAAAATATTGTGGAAACATGGACACCTGAATGGGGAGTGCCTGGGTATATTGCATCATCAGAGGTAAACTGTCTCTGATATTATCCCACCATAAGCCTAGCTAGTTTTCTGAATATTTACATGAATTGATGCAGAAGTCTGCAATATCATGTATGATCTGCTTACAGTGCTATCTAAACATTTTTATCCTGTTTCACAACCTCCCACCACTAACGACTGTCATGTGACCATAACAAGTTTCATGACATCAATCAAGACGTGGACGCTTGGGTAAGTGGTGAAACATTTCGACGAACGCAAGTCCAGACGCCTTGAGCAACTATTAGTACACAATCCAATTATAACTAATTGGTATAATTACACAACGTACATTAGAGCTGGGCTGAGAATTAACCTTATTAAGCTCTCGGAGATGGCGAAGTGTCTGCACAGACTGTCTTTTATCCAGAGTTTGTCCTGAATGGAAGATTTTTTTATTTCACTTTTGGCTGCCTTTAAGAAAGAACATTTTACTGAACAAAGAAATATCTTTTAAACATGCAGAAAGTCATTTATCAATTGCTTCAAAACATTTTGTAGCTGATTGCTACTAAGTCTACTTCCTGTTAGTATTTACTTTCTCTTGATGATAATATCTTTGAACATGGCTAACCACAAACCCACAACAGAGTCTCTTTTCATCTAGTGTGTCTTTACAAACCAGGATCAGCTCCATAAAGGGCCTCCATTATACCATATCGACTCATGAATGAATGATGAAATGTTAGTTTGTTCAACCTGCTTCTCTGCAGTTGTGTTTGAGAAAGTGCTCAGAGGAAGGTTTGCGGCCACAACAAACAGACAGAGGCTCACTGCTCCTCAATAGAAACGATGTCTATTCAGACAAAGACCATCCAGCTCTGTAGTCGAGTCTTCGTATCCCATTGTAAAATGAGCTGGTCCCTGAGCTTTGAGTAAACGCTGCTCACATCTGGTTTCAGGGTATTCTACTGGGCTTTGACCTCTGTGCTTGGAGGTTTGAATCACTGATTAGCTGTTTCCTTGAGCTCAGCTAAAATGAAGCACTAGCATTAAGCTTCACTGGTAGAGAAACAGCCTGAAGAACAGGAGCAATTCACAATGTTATTATGTTTTCCAGTTCAATTAAGTAGCTGTTTAGGAAACTCTGATGAACTCTGTTTGCTAATGCAATGCAATGTTTTAGATCCTAGATAATTATATTAATGGGTAATCTTTTGTTATAGCCATATTTGTAAAAAGGATTCGAGCAAACAAGGGAACTAATGAGTATAATGCTCATGGCGTGCATGAAGAAATATGAATTGATGGAAAAGTAAAATCAAACCAATATTGGAAAATTTGTACAAACGGACACACTTCACGTCACATCATTCACCATTTTATCCCTTGCTAAGAGTGGCCACCCACCTCTCCGAGTCAGTCCAGTGAGGTCCAAGGGTCTCTCATAAATTAAGACTATGCTCAGCGTGGTGCTGGAGTAACCCTGCTGCTTGCCTCTGGCTTGGGTAATTGATTAGGTCGAAGGTCAGGGGCAAAATGACAGTGGCTGAGGGCCAGAGGAATTTCCTGTTTCTGCATCTATAATTCACCGCTTTCCTGAGTGTGTACGTTTGCAGCATGGCTCAGCAGGCATCCCAAGCTGTCCAAACCTGCCTCCTGCCAACACAGTCATGGATTCAACGTCTGCTGGAAGCTATGCTTGGATCCCATGACTTAGTGGAGCAGCTTTTAATCCAAAACAATCTGAAACCGTGGGAGAGCACGCAGCTCGGCAGCAGCTATTATCTCTTTAGCCATGTTGAATGAGAACTTATGAATTCACTTATAGACTTTTCCACCCAAAAGAAATTTACATGTGCCTGACATTTTTATCCAAAGCAATCTCCAGCACTTTCATTTCATTTGATGATCTCAAATATTGAACAATCAACGACAGGGCAGGCTTTAATAGCATGTCCCAAAGAGTTTTATTATGATTGGTGCAGCAGTTGTAATGAAAGATTTCTTTCTTAGTCTTTTTCTTCACCAGTTTTCTATCGACAATATCATATATTGACCCACATAAATGATATGAAATATAATACAATTCACGTCCCTAATTGTGTGTTCCCTGTTATTTTGGGCAATAGCTCAAATGCAGCTTTGCCTAAAATTATTAACTTTTTATGGTATGTTTATAGGAGGAACATTACTCTATCTCATTACCATTCATTTCTGCAATAGCACCAGTTAGTGAATAATGTTCAGGGCAAAGATCTAGCACTACACTAGCCAGTATCTTGTGATGTTAAGTATACAAAAAACATCACAAAATCTCACACCCTGCATCACTTTCATATTCTGTAGATGCACACCAAATTTCATCAAATTTCTTCTACAGGGGCACTGCAACTGGAACATTTCTATTTTCCAAGAACCACTTAGGCAGCAAATTTGTTCTTTGGTATGCTTATTTCACATACTTCTTGCACATTGCATGACAGTCAAATTACATGCCGCTATGCAATACATCTATTTCCTTTTTAGAACACAGCAATTTGCCATTGCTTACATTTTTCTGCTGAAGTGCCAGAAAAACTGGTATACCAGTTAATACTTTTTAGGTCCCCCATAAAATCTTGGAGGGAATGTTGCACAGTCCTCACACTGATGTTTGTTGAGGCCCCGGTATTGAATTCCAATGTTACTCGAGTACTATCGTTACTATCTTGTGAAACAAAGCACTTTTTGTAAGTCGCCGTGGATAAGGGCGTCTGCTAAATGCCTTAAATGTATATGATTCTTGCCAGCCGAGGCTGGTCATGTTCATCCAGAGTTCATATTTTTTACGGCCATGCTGCTGTCATAAGTTTGAGGTTTTACCAGAATTCTTGCACTCACAGTACACTCTTGAAGTGATTGAAAATCCAAACTTTGCTTCTACCTCCGAAATGCTATGACTAACCTCACAAGCTCCAACTATTACACTGTGTTGAAAATCGCAAAATTGTGATAACTTGCCATTCTCATGGTGGAAACAGCTCTAGAATCTTCCATAGCATTTCTATAGTCTATCACTTTATATAAGCTCTACTGGACACAACCAGTGATGTGCATAGGTGGTGTTGCTATGCATTTTGCATAGGCTTTTTCATAGTACCAGTTTTTCTGGTACTTCAGTGTATATTTAACATTGTAGAACATCCTATTACTGCATAGCTTTAAACAGCCATTCCCTCACCAGCCTGCTTTTTTTTTTTTTTTTTTAAATCTCTCTTGAAGTTAATAAGGCAATAAATCACAGCTTATCATGTAACCAAGAAACATGAAAGCACAAAATTCTCTGTTCTGAGGATTTTCCATGGTGTAAAAAAAAAAAGGCATTGACACTGGAGACTCCTTCCATAAAACATCTCCATATCTGAAATAGCAATGTTAAATAACATGTCTTAGAGTGAGAGTATTAATACATACCTAAGACATGAATTACTGTTCTTGCGACAGTCTGAGCTGCTATGATAAAACTTAATCAACTTCTGACCAATCAGATTTGAGAATTCACCACTGTTGTCACTAATATTCATCAGAGCATAAAATAAATGCACCACTACTCATAGAAATACACAGCTCCGTGCCTTGTAATGAGAGTAATATGAGCAGCAATGCTCTTAGTCCCTTTCTTGATGTTTCTAGGACATTTAAAGTAATTAAACAATCCTACATGGATATAAATGGACATTTTGGTCAGTGGGGAACTAAATGTGCACTGACTCAGTGAATTCGACATGCAGAAGCAAAAAAAAAAAGAATAGGACTATTATTTACATATTGCTGACCATAAATGTCAGAAGAACATAAAAAGTACACACAGCCCATTAAAAACTCTCTTCATAAATGACCAAACGGCCCCAGAGGTGACTATTTGGTTCAGGAAAAGTGACCCATGCAGAAAGGATTTTGTCCCCGAGGGTGTTAAAGCACAAAACCACCAGACAGTGTTTCTTTACCCAGTGCTGTGTGCAGCTGCTGATGAACTGCATTCTGGTAAGTAATAGCAGGAATTTTATAGCCTTCCTCTGGGGAGAGAGGAGCACTTCACATGGGGATTTCAGCATTGTGGGATTAAAGCTTACTACTAAATTCCCAACAGCCCTGAGTGACAAAAAGAAAGAAAATCCAGAACTCTGTCCATATTAAACAGAGGCATATACAATATTGGCTGCATTCAACAGATTTATAGTTACTAAAAGCTAAATGTGTCCTCGGGTGCTTGCCTACACGACTCAGACATCGCGTGAGGCCAAATGGGCCGGGTGGGACTCCGTCAAGGAGGCTTTAGTCAAATTTTCTGGTGTTTATGCTTGCCAGAGTTTATGTGATGTAAGGCTAGGAGCATCCTAAAGTTCACACAGGAAAACTTTTCTAAGAGAAGACAAGACTTCAAAGCCAGAATTGGGAATGAGCACAGAGGAGAATAAAATCGTCTGACACCTGAGTCATGCTGGGCATCTCTGGAAAATGACACCTCTTGTTTCATCTGTGTGCTGGAATATGTAAGGTCTGCTTAAATAAATCTTTTAAAGTCAGACACTTTGCAGTTAACAGTTTATGAATTTTAATTGAACTAACATGAAAAAGCCAGGGCACAAAACACACACACACACATATAGACAAAAAAAAACAGGAAACACATTAGAAAATAACACCCCAGGGGTAAAGATCACACCAGTTTCTTCACGGGTTCTCACATTTCACATACATATTCTTAGTAACAGTGTTTAAAATGCATTCCCAAGACATACATTTCATTGAAATAAAGAGTAGGTGTGGTAGATTACTAACAGCTTGTGGAAAGAATAGAGCTAGACAATTCATCAACATGATCACGGTAGGGTCTGTATTCAATATGATTCTGTCGCACATTTTTTTCCAAACCTGGAGTGTGGGCTTCTGATTCTCTTCCGCCATTCAAAAGTCATTTCATGTCAGCTGTATTAAACATGCACACCTACGAAAGCACTTAAACCAAGCAGATAAAAGAAAGCCAATCTCCATGTAAATACAGACAATTCTGTCAATATGCTCACTCTCGGCAGGGATTCCGATTTAATGAAATCATGAAGGTAACATGCGACCTTTTTCACGTGTCACTAGGGGAAAAAAAACAAGAAAAGAAATGAATGACATCCACTCCAGGGCCACATATAGAGTGTTATAATGTAATTGGCACCGTTGGACATACCGCAAGCCGAGAACTCGTTTAACTTCGGCACACTCGGAGGTCCGTGTGGATGGAAGTGTGAGACATTTATTAACCTATTTGAATTTTTCTTTTTAAAAATCAAGTTACCTTAGATAATTTTGTGTATGTGAGTGTGGTGTGTGGTGTGTGGTGTGTATAGCTCTTCCACTGTGGTATAAGACCGTCTTTCCAGGCCGGGAGTCTGTTATTATAGGCAGCTCATTGTTTTCATGATCCGAAAGGAGACACAATGTGTGCTGTGAAAAAAAAAAAAAAACAGCTCCGGAAATGTACAAATGCATTGTGCTGTTTTCTCAACAGAAACAGAAGGATCGTATGGAAACCAAACACCCACATGGCTGCTTTTTGTGCAATCAATTGAAAGTGAGGTTTCTGGAGGTTTTAAAGGCGGCGTTCGTGACCACAGGGCGCAAAAGCAAAAAAAATAGGAATGTTGTTCTGTTCTAGAAACAGCCCATTTCATTTGAGACTGCTGGCTCCTACTGAGTATATGACAAAAAGTGATCTGTTACCTTTAACCCCAGAAAAAGTGAGATAGAGAGAGAGATAGAGAGAGAGAGATAGAGAGAGAGAGAGAGAGAGAGAGAGCGAGAGAGAAAGAGAGAGACAGAGACAGAGACTCCTATTGATCTTGAAAGTAGTTAATTCCCAAATGGTTTTCTGTTCTCCTCAGGGTGTAGCCATAATTCATACAGGTTGCACCAAATGGGAGCACAGCGGGTGAAAGGTTGGGACTACTAATAGAAAACAAAACAGCCCATCATTGGAGTCAATTTTGCAATTTTGTAAGTAAGAAAGTCATTATTTCCCATTTAACAGCCTATCCCAAAGCATTCCTTCTATACCTTCTATAGCTGTTAATGGCATTAACATCAACCTTTTAGCCATTTGTAGTTACACTTAATGTTGAAGAACATCTGCAAAACATGTTAGCACCTTGTAAAAAAAAAAAAAAAAGTATTTGCCAATTTTTGGTAATTTTTTTGGGGTAATTTGTCAAATTTAATCTTTTTAATATAAAATAAAGACGAGCAAACACAAAGTGCAGCCTTTAAAAGATCCTTCTATTTATTGAAGATAAAGATTAATTCTAAACCTACATCATTCATGTGTAAAAGTAGATGCCACCACTAAACCTGATAACTGGTTGTGTCACCCAAAAAACTGCAATCAAACATTGCAGATATCTTGCAGTGAGTCTTTTACTCGCTGTGGAGAACTTGTGGCTCACTCTTCTTTGCAGAACATTGGAGGGTTTTCAAGCATGAACTGTCCGTTTAAGCATCTCAGTGATATTCAAGTCAGGACTTTGTCTCAGCCAGTCCAGAATTTTTATTTTATTTCTTTTGATGTGGACTTGCTTGTGTGTTTTGGGTCCTCTCCTGTTGCATTACTCAACTGTGCATGAACTGATGGGCGAACATCCTCCTTCAGGATTTTCTGATTCTGATTTTCTGTGCTGCAGAAACAAAGCAGCTCCAGACCATGATGGTATAAAGTTCTTATGGTGGAATGTGGTGTTAGCTTTATACTACATGTAACGGGACCCATGTCATCCAATATGTTCCACCTTTGACTCACCAGTCACAGAATATTATAAGTCATCTAGATTTTTTTTTTACTCTACCATTTTAGTCCAGTGTCTCTCTTACTGTTTAATCATGTACAGTGATCTTGACTGAGGCAAGTGAGGCCTGCAGGTCTTTAAATGTTTGTCTGGATTCTTATGTGACCTCCTGAATGAGTTATCGATGTGCTCTTGGTGAACTTTTGTTACACACACAATATTTTCTCCATTTGTGTATAATGGCTCTCCATGTGGTTTGCTGGAGTCCCAGAACCTTAGCAATGTCTTTGTAACCCCTTCCAGACTGGTAGATTTCAATGACTTCACATCTGCATTCACATCTCTTTAGAACATGGTATGATGTAATTGCTTTAGAAGCTTCTGATAGGCTTATTGATATGAATGTGAGTTAAATGGAGATGTACCTGTGGCAGTACATGAAGGCCTACCTGCAAGGCCTACTTGCCTCTTTGTATGAGATCATGGGAAAATCGAAAGAAATCAGCCAAGACCTCAGAAAAAAAATAGGGAGCAATTTCCAAATGCCTGAAGGTACCACATTGCTAAGTTCAAATGATCATATACAAGTTCAAACTCCATGGGACCACACAGCCATCATACTGTCATCATAATGTACTTGTGAAGATGCTGGATGGAAAATGTTGAAAAGTATCTATATCAACAGTAAAACTTCATACTTCGTATGTCAACATGACCTGAAAGGCCACTCAGCAAAGAAGAAGCCATGGCTCCAAAACCATCATAAAAAAGCCAGGTTACATTTTTGGAGAAATGTCTTCTGGTCTGATGAAGCAAAAATGGAAGTGTTTGGCCATACTGACCATCGTTATGTATGCAGGAAAAAAAGGGGAAAAAAAAGGAAAAAAATTTCTCAAAATAGATGGCATTATGGGGAAGGAAAATACTGAAGCAACATCTCAAGACATCAGCCAGGAAGTTAAAGCTTGGGTGCAAATATGTCTTACAAATGGACACTGACCCCAAGCACACTTCTAGTTGTTGTGGCGTGTGTTGTGGCAAAACGGCTTAAGGACAACAAAGTGAAAGCAAAGAAGTTGCCTTTACAAAGCCCTGACCTCAATCCCATAGAAGGTTTATGGGCAGAACTGAAAAAACATGTGTGAACAAGGAGGCCTACAAACCTAACTCAGTTACATCAGTTCTGTCAGAAGGAATTGGCCAAAGTGTGAGAAGCTTGTGGAAGGCTACCAAATAAAAACAGTGTGTAAACTTCTGAGCCACTAGGAATGTGATGAAAGAAATAAAAGCTCAAATAAAACTCTAGTATTATTCTGACATTTTACATACTTAAAATACAGAAGTGATCCTAAAGGACCTAAGAGAGAGAAAGTGTACAACAAACCCCATTTCCAAAAAAGGACACTTTCTAAAATGCAATAAAAGCTGAAATCTTTAACTTTTTAATTCACTCGAAAGTTTATTTAACAGACAAAAGGACAAAGAAAAGATATTCGGTGTTTTCACTAACAAACTTAATTCTATTTGTTAAATATAACAAATTTAGAAATTGATGCCTCCAACACAAAAAGTTGGGACAGACAGTTATACTTTTTAATCATTTGGGAATTGAAGAAACTAATTGTTGCAGTTTTGCAAGTGGAAGTTTTGCCCATTCTTGCTGTGTACTAGACTTGAGCTGCTCAGCAGAGCAGCAGTGCCATTGTCTGATTCTCCTCTTCATGATACGCCATACATTTTCAGTAGGAGACAGATCAGGACTGCAGGCAGGCCTGTCAAGCTACACAAAATGAGGCCTGGCATTGTCCTTGGAAAAGACGTCATCCTGGTGGCAGAATATGTCTCTCCAAAATACCAGTATAAGCCTCTGCATCAATGGTACCTTCACATATATGCAGATCACCCACATGAAATCTGATGTCCATTTTTCCCAAAAACATTTACATTTACATTTCAGCATTTAGCAGACGCCCTTATCCAGAGCGACTTACAAAAAGTGCTTTGAGGTCACCATCAAAAATATATTCTGATACTATCTCAGATATCTATTAAGAGTACAATCAGATATGAAAAGGATACCTAGTTTAGGAATCTATGAAAAAGAAAGGTTTTAAGATGTTGTTTAAAGATGGACAGAGATTTGGCTGTTCTGACACTTAGAGGAAGCTCATTCCACCACCTCAATGCCAAAATGGAGAAGAGTCATGAGGAGTGTTTGCCCTTGGTAGATGGTGGAACCAGTCAGGCAGTGCTGGAGGACCGAAGGGAGCGAGGTGCAGTGCGAGGGGTGATGAGTGCTTTGAGGTATGTTAGTGCAGGTCCAGTTCATGCTTTGTAGGCGAGGGTCAGGGTTTTGAACTGGATGCAGGCGGTTATTGAAAGCCAGTGGAGGGAGCGGAGTAAGGTGGTAGTGTGGGAAAATTTGGGGAGGTTGAAGACAAGACTGCATTCTGGATGTGCAGTAGTGGTCGGATAGACCTGAAAGGAGTGAGTTGCAGTAGTCCAGTTTGGAAATGACCAGTGATTCAGTTGTGAGAAATGGTCAGATCATTCTAGTCAAGTTATAGTCAAGTTATTGCGTGGTAGTGAGTCATCAGAAATGAACAGGAGCTCAGTTTTGTCAGGGTTAAAAAAACAAACTAAAACATGGGGCGGCATGGTGGCGCAGTGGATAGCGCTGTCGCCTCACAGCAAGAAGGACTAGGGTTCGATCCCCGGGTGGGGCGACCTGGGAAATTTCTGTGTGGAGTTTGCATGTTCTCCCCGTGTTCGCGTGGGTT
>JAOVVG010000010.1:4896999-4936182 GCA_028566375.1 Leptodoras nelsoni
ATATATCATATTTTTATATCTTTGTGTGCTACAGATGTCCCCACAAGGATAGGAATATCTTATATTTTTTACCTTGTGGGGACACTTTGCTGGTCCCCATAAAGGAATGTTTTTTTTGTAGTTTTTAACAAAATAAGTAAATAAATAAAAGAGCCAAAAAGTTGCTTTTTAAATACTGAGATTAAAATTAGGGTTAAGGTTAGGGTTAGGGTTAGGCATAGCATTAACTAGCTGCATTAATAATTATGTCAATGGAAGGTCCTCTCAAGTATAGCAAGACAAACTCTCTCTCTCTCTCTCTCTCTCTTTCTGTGTGTGTGTGTGTGTGTGTGTGCACCCATAAGGCTGTTACCAGCACTTGAAGCAGAATCAAAGTGTTCTGCTTCCAATAAAGCGTCCCAATCAGCAAAGTGGCAGTAAGCGATGACATCACTGCTGCAGCTGTGCCTTCAGCTGCAACTCAGAAACCACTGTGTGTGTGTGTGTGAGAGAGAGAGAGAGAGAGAGAGAGAGAGAGAGAGTGAGTGGAGAGAGAGAGATCAAAAAAGACTGAGCACTTGCATACTGTATGATCCGTATTTGTCTAAAGATTTTTGCATGCAGCTGTAAAGTAGGGTTCATATATTTGCATGAATTTCAACTGTGTGTCTGTGTGTGTATGTGTGTGTATATGTGTATATGTGTGTGTGAGAATGTTCTAGCAAGCATAATGATTATCTGTGAACTTTCCAATAAATTTGTGTTTATGTTTAGCCACAAATATGCCTAATAAAAATGTCACACTGCAACAGCACATTAACAAAACTCGTCATCACCACTACTCTGGCTACGTTTCAGCTGGAACTGCTGATGCAGTAGCAACGAAAGCAAGAGTTTTCATCAGACAGGAGTTATTCTCATAAACAGTGATGTGCTTAAACCATCGGCTAGCAGCAACCCTACAGCCAAACCAACACATTCGAATACCATGGAGTACACTCAAAACTAACACCATTGACGGTGATGTGTGTGTGTGTTGTTTGAGTTTGCGTGTGTGCATGTTGGGTGTGAATAGATTTTCACACTATTTCAGTCATCCAAGCAGGAAAATTATGGTCATAAATGACAAACGGCTTTAAAAAAAAGGGCAACTTCAGAACACGCCAAGGAACACTGGTAAAGTACTAAACACACACACTGCTACTGATTACTACATATGATGACAAATATACGTGCATATACGTATCACGCTGGACTACTGGATTGCTTGGAGGGACTTTTTAAAGGAAGGACAAAAGGTCTTGGGAAGTTTGGACTTCAGCTTATACTGTTGTTGGACTGAGATATTGTTTCTGATTGGTTAGATGTGGTTAGCTCAATAGCGGACATGGTTAGATTATTGTAATCAACAACAACAAAGAAGAATTGAACAACGTGTCCAAATATGAGACTAAATTCATTGCAGATCAGTGTTCTAGGTCTTTTTCAGAACTCTTGTCAAACAAATGTCAAACTTTTCCCAACACCTCAAGTTCATAACAATTCGCAGAATTCAAACAAAATCCAAGTACGTCATACTTACTCGAATTCATACACGTTTCTCAGGAGATTAAGTTGACATTCCTGCAAATAAAAATACTTATCTCATGGTTATCAGCTAACAGTTGAATCCTAGGACTTGCTCAGGTCTGTTGCCTGAACGGCTTTGACCTAAATAAAATGAAGATTGCTGCGATACCCCGATTTACATTTATGGCATTTGGCAGACACTCTTATTGTGAGTGGCTTACATTTATCTCATTTACACAACTGAGCAGTTGGGGGTTAAGGGCCTTGCTCAAGGGCCCAGCAGTGGCATTTTGTTGGTGCTGGGATCAAACTCATGACCTTCCAATCAGTAGTCCAATGTCTTAACCACTGAGCTACCACTGCCTGACTTCAGTGATAAACATCATTTCAGAGTGATTAGTGCATGATTACATGATTACACTTAATATACACTGTATACACTGCTGTCAGTCCAAAAATATTTTTTGATCTTTTGCAGTCTTTTGCTCATGTTCATTACAAAACTAAATATTCAGAATCACAATTAAACAAGGAAAATGTATGCAAAGAATAACCTTTTACTATGTAAGGGCTTATTAACTGGTTGCTCTGAGATTCTAATAGGATTCTAAAGGAAGGGTTTATTAAAGGCAGGGAAATGATTAAGCTCTGTAAATAAAGTACTTACACCCAGGGCTACTATTAATTTAAAGACGCACATCTATTAAAATAGCTGTTTTCCACTCTTAATCTGAGCAATCAACAAAATTCCATTCATACTGGGACATGTGCCTGTACTTAGAATTAACCAACTGCATTCACACTCGTGTTTGAAGGTAATTATCACATACGTGTCATCAATAAAATGACTCTCAATAACCCCAAATAAAGATCAGCTGTTTCTGTAAGACTTTCCTGGCTTTCTGCAAAGAGCTTACAAAACATGTACAGAATCTCACTGTTGAAAGGTATTAATCAGGACACTGCTCCAAAAGAATTTCCAAAACATTAGATGTACTATGGAACAAAGTGAAGGCCAACATCAACAAGGAGAGACAATGGGGCACCGCAGTGACATTACTAAGAACAGGACGTCCTATCAAAATTGATGAAAGGACAAGAAGAAAACACACCAGAGAGACTGCCAAGACAGATATATCAACATTAAAGGACCTGCAGGAATATCTGGCAAGTACTGATCAATCCCTGCATGTGACAGCAATCTCTCATATTCTTCACAAGTCTGGGCTATAGGTTAGGGTGGCTAGATGGAAGCTCGTTCTCATGTAAAAAAAAAATTGAAATCCATGTAAAACCCTCCAAACTATGTGGCAAAATGTGTTATGGTCAGATCAAGACAAATATAGAATAGTGTGAAACAACAGTGGGTAAAAAATACACAGAAAATAGGCTATGAACTGTAAACTATTTGCAGCAAAAATATACTGATGTACCAGAAAAACTGGTACTGGAGCCTATACAAAATACGTAGCAATGCCATCTATGCACGTCATTGATTGCTTGCTCTCAATGTCTGTGCAGTTCCCATACCAACATGGTGAGGCAGGTGGTCAGGATGATATGTATTGTCTGTCTGGAGAAGATACTGAGGATGGGAAGGCTCTCTTCACCCTCTGCCTGAAGTGGAGATGATGCTGGACCTTCTTAGCTAGGCAGGTTAGTGCTGAGAGTCCAGTAGATTTCCTGTGTCATGTGCACACCAAGAAACTTGGAGCTTTTGACTCTCTCCACAGTTGTTCTGTTGATATACTGTGGTGAGAGGTCTACTCAGGTTGTAATCAAGTATACAATAATTTCTTTATTCTTATCCACATTCAGAAAAAGACTGTTGTCTACACTATTCTATGAGCTGGTTCACCTAACGTCTGTAAGCTGATGAGTCCCACAAGTAGGTAGTGTCATCAGCAAACTTGTTGATGGGATTTGAACTGTACTTTGCAGCACAGTTATAAACAGCAGTGGACTGAGCACACAGACCTGGGGAATGCTGCTGTTCAGTGTGGTGCTGCTGGAGGTGGTGCTGCCAAACCTACAAGTCAGAAAGTCCAGGATCCAGTTGCAGAGACGGGAGGTCACTCTACTCACTTATCAGTTGTTGTGAGATGATTGCTCTGAATACTGAACTGAAGTTTACAAACAGCATCATTACACAGTAGTCCTTTTTGACAATGAGGATGATGAGACCAAGTTAGACCTTTTGGGTGTAAATCTAAAAGCTAAATTGCAAAAATGATACAGCCTATCATCCAATGAACACTTTATGAAGCATAGGGATGATAGCATCATGACATGATGGGGCTGGGACTGGGGCTGTAAAGGTAAAGGGTATCATGGATTATTAGACAGCATTTCTCAATACAAAGCATGACAAGTTTGGACTTGCGTACTTGGTAGTACAGAGTTTGCAAAGTTAAGTTAAGGAGTACAAACTCCTGAGGATGGAAGAATGCTGTATGGTCATTATACAACTGGAACAACAGCATACTTGATGTCACCATTTAAGAGGCAGGAAAAAACCTGATGTAAATTGAGGTACATTTTCATGTAGTCTCTTTCTTGATAAATTAACCACATTCTTGAACTTGCACTTGCCTAAAAGTCTTATAACTTCATTACATAACACAACAGTAATATTTTGACTATGAGTTTTCTCCTCTGTCATCACACTGAGCTTGGTGCGAAATGCATTCTGGGATAACTGATGGCTCCAAGTACACACAAGTGATCTCCTGATGCATCCTTGATGTCATGGGCGGAGCAAGAACACATCTGGGCATTTGAACTGTACTTTTCACTGTGACTTAAGATATTTCTTAAGTACACAAGAACACAAATACAGACAAGAATACAAATTGAGAATCAGCTTTAGTTAATGGGTGTGTATAATTTAACAACCAGATTATTGTTAGGTAATCCACAACCCCCCCCCCCTCCCCCCATCAAGGATGCATCAGGAGTTCACTTGTGTGTACTTGGGGCTGTCAGTTAACCCAGAATGCATTTCGCACCAAGCTCAGTGTGATGACAGAGGAGAAATTGATAGTCATAAGTTTACAATTCAGCTTTAGTTAATGGGTGTGTATAATTTAACAACCAGATTATTGTGAGGTAATCCACCCCCCCCACCAAAAAAAAAGGAAAAAAAAGGAAAAGGGATCTTGGATTCATGGATACAATTTTAGCAGTTGCTTGTAGACTTTTTATATCCACTGTATGCCACTGATCATTATCTCCACTTTTTCCGAACTGATTAAAAAATTAACTCATTACTTTACCTTCTGATATTAGAGTGTTTCACTCTCATGAAAAGAAGGTTCAAATCAAATACCTTTCCTAAGGTATTTCATGTTTTCAGGTGAAAGGTAAATATTAAAGTCTCAAAAAGTGTACACTTGAGGGTACTACCCCAACATGTGAACATAGTGGGTTTTTCTGAGAATCATAACATACTGTATATGTACTTATATACAATATTGATTTGTACTAACCCTGTCTTCCATCTTAACATGGAACATTGCAAAATATTCACAGGATAATACATCAAATTGGTCCAACCCTAAATCAGACGTAAAAACGTAATCAGATATCAGTACACACAACTTGGGTTGAAAAGAATTAACCTCTTAATACCAACTAACATTCTTGCAGTTCTCACAGCTGACAGGTTTTAAGCATCAGGAACATTAGTACTTTAGATAACTAACCCAGTTAAATATAATAATGACAAGTTACTCACAAAGTACATACACTGTATTTGGAATATTATAAAAAATAATGGGCTTCCTGTTCTTAATGGACTTAATATCCTGAAAACAGATCCCAGCCACGGGAAATCAGTTCACCAGGGTGTCAAGACTTTAGCACAACACCATTCCATAGTGGATGATCTATTTCTCTAGATCTCAGAGGTTTTGTTGAATTTTTATCCATTTCTACAGGGCCTAGTGCCTTTGACTTGACCTTTCAGAGAACAATGCCTTTCTGCAGTGATGGGCCAGTACCTCATTAGCTTTAAAACACACACACACGCACACTGAGAGAGAGAGAGAGAGAGAGAGAGAGAGAGAGAATTCACTATTTCACACACATTCCAATACACACACTTTAGAAAGTCTTATGTTTGCCAATCTCTAACACATATTCTAAAACATGCATAATCATTAAAAGCTATCAGCACCTCACTTATCAACACTCTGGCAAGTACATAAGGCTGATAGAGAAAACTTCATTTCCTTCTCAAGAGTATTCTACATGGCTAAAAGCAAAAGCTTTGGCTCATCTGTATTCCTTTTGAAATATATTATGCGTAATTTATTATTAAGCTGGGACTTTAATTCAGTCTTGTCATGTTGATGTGCATGGTTTCTGTGCTCTTACTCCTGTAACACTGCAATTGCCCTCAAGTGATCAGAATCAGTCAAATTATTGTCTGTCTATATATCTGTTTATATCTGTTTATCTGTCTGTCTGCCTGTTACCTGGTCCTTCCTACCTGCAACACCTCAATTAGGTCAGTTCCTTTATCTTCTTATCTATCTTATTTTGTATTAGAATGTAGAAAAAAATGAAGAATGTGTATGAGTCAATTGAGAATTGACCTTTTTTTAAACAGAAACAAATTTAGACCTAATGTGAAAATTTGTCAATCTTTGGCACTCTAATAGGCACTTACAACAAAATCATATGTTTGTCTTAAACGCAATAGTAGCCTTTTCTTTTTTAATACCACTGGTGGACGTATTTGGATCACCAATGTCTTTAGAGCATTGCTCTTTCTGGTATTTGAAAAGATTTTTTTGTAGTGAAAGTACAAACATTGGGCTAATTTGTCAGTGCGGACCATTTAATTCTTTTGAAAAACATAGAATAATGTACAGAATGACAGTTTTGATACATATATGAGACCTTTGGCTATAGTCGTTTGCACTACAGCCGTCAGAGACACTTAGACATATTTTTGTTGGTTCTGGTAGAGGGAAAGCTAAATGTTTTATGACTCAAAAGAAAGACTTCTTCTTAGACCATTTCTCCAAGGTTTAGTGATAACCTATTCCCAACTATTAGCTAACAATCTTTTCCAAACTGATGCTCATACTTTGTCACAGGACAGCTGAACACACTCAGAGGAAACTCAATTGCTTTTGAGTTCAAATATGCCCATGATTGACTTACAGAATAATGCTGTCACTGAAATGTGAACATGCAATCTTCTGAAAGAGTTACTCTTAGTTGAAGGCATGACTGACAGCCAGTGTGAGAATGAAGAGTCAGATAGAGATGAGTCTACACCTATGGGTAGGAAGGCCTCTGTGTCATCCTATGGTCCCATCTTAGTGTGATGTGGGGCATGGATGCTGTCATTGTGGTGGCTGCTGCTGGAGTACCTGATAGCTAGACCAAGCACCTGTCAGTCTTCAGTCAAACCCTGGCAGACTCTGGCCTGATGTAGAGTCTGCTAAATTGTCGTAAAAATTTTGATGATATCAGCGAGGAGTGATGGCTCCATGCTGACATATCTTCTTCAACTCCTGGGTATTGTATCATCGGGAGATTGCCAGTTCAAATAAGCCATACATGCCAGCTACAATAATCCATCCATGGCCAAGAGTCCAAGAAAAACTGGCTATTCTGTCTGTGTGGGAGGGATGGCATTATTCTTTGCCCTGTCAGTCAGGATTTCTAGCTAATCTAGCTCATTTGTAGTGTCTGAGAACTCAGGCAATTTGAAGCGGATAGTTAGTGCTTTCCTCCAAGTGTGTTCTCATGTCCCGTGAGCAGTTTCAAACAGTGTTGTGGCTGGCTTCACATGTCTCAGAGAAAGTAGTGCTAGCTTTCATCCTCCCTGGGAGGGTTATTGGAACTAGCTAGTCAGTGAGAATGGCAAATTACCAAATTGGGAGAAATATGCTTTTAAAACAATATTTAGTCTGTATGTAGCTGTAATCGTTGGTTTAAGGGGTTTACTGGTTTGGTCTGTCTTTAATAAAGAACTCATTTAGAGTTCCTTCAGAATCTCAGTCTGGCCATTAAATAAGTCCTTAAATACAAAGGATTTAGGTCTTTGGTGGAAGATTGATTTTTGTCCATATTTAATTGCCATTTTAGCTTTACTGTACTGTACAGTAATATAAATCTAGTTGTTCAAAATGTTTTGAGTGGCAGTGTATCGTTCATGATTACAGTCACATGTTATATCTCTTGGTACAGTCCTGCGATTATGTGGAATTCTGATATTTTATTTGTTCCAGCACTATGTCTCGTTCCATTTTGTTGGTCTCTGTCTAAAATTGCATCCTGTTCCAGTCAGTTGTCAGCTTCCTCATTTCTGTCACATTCTATATTTCTGTGGCTGCCCAAAACCAGCTGTGATGTCTGGTTGGTATGTCTGCAAAAAAAGAGCACTCAGTGACAGTAAAGAGGAGAGGGTGATGGAAGAAGTGTCATCAGATTCTTGTTTTCTTTTTATCTTTATCCATGGTATTTCCTCCTGGGTACAGTATGAGTCAGGTACAGGGAAAGCACAAGTGACACAGACAATGACAGAAGGATCCAAGAAGAAAAGATGGAAAAATACAGACAGAATAAGTACTTGTAGGTCAAAATCACCTCCCTTTCTTACATTCTCACTCGCTTTCTCTATTTCACTCTTTCTCTCTTTGCTGTAGGACAAAAGACTGGGGCCTGGCAGTGTGGGTGTCAGGTGATGTGTGACAGGCTTAAATTAAAGATGACATAATGAAGGGGCCACTGTTGGGGATCTAGACAAGTAGGGGGCCATGCAGGTTGGGCAATCCAGGCGAGGGCACAGCATGCTGGGCAGCAGCAAGGCTCAATTATGGCCCCTCCAGATGGTACACGTTAGCGAGCCATGCTAATGAAATGCAGACTGACGTCAGGCTCAATACCCTCCCATTGTTATGCTGCTTAATTTGTTAGAATTTACCTTACAAATGAGAGGAAGGAGAGTAGAGAGGCCTGAGGAAGGGCAGGTGCTGGTGTAAAGGTTTAGGTCCAGTTTACCCTACAAATTGAAGAGTGTGCAGCAAGCATTAGTCCTAAAGCCAGAGGCTTTAGGCTCTCTACGTCTGTGAGCTTAATGTAGAGTGCAGCCTACAGTCTACTCCACACAGACAAGCTCAAATAATCAAGAGCTTAACTTAAATCCAAATCCTGTTTAAAGAAGGCTGTTGTAAAGCTAGGGAGTCGTAGATCGTGAAGTGTGAAAAGGGGTTTAGGAGAATGGGGAAAAAGGGTGAGAAGAAAAAGACAATGCTGTGCAACTGTGTCGGAACTGGGTTGTTCACTAGAAGTCTAGTGTAACAAAGAGGGTGAGAGCTACAAAGGCAACCGTTAGGCTTGACCACTCTTGCATTTACCCACACACATCCATGCTCACCCACAATGTTTGGTTCTTCAATGGCCCTGCCTACTCAGCCCTAAACACACGCCCTCTCTAGTTTTTCCATTCCATTCATCCTCTTCTCTCCTCAGATTCTCCTCTCTGAACCAGCCCAAGGAATGCCTTTGTTTTTTGAAGACAAATGTACTGTAGCATTAAGTACCACCTGCAAAGTTGGCAAAGCTGAGAGATCGACAGAGAGAGGAAGACAGTGAGAAAGAGGTACGATGTAGGGAGCAAACTCATACAAGCTGTGTGAGGACCATGAAGGAGAATGGATAGAAAAGCAAACAACAAACAACAATCGGAAAAACAATACTTCATGGAGCCGAGGGTTTTATTGAGACATAGAAAGTTATAGATAGAGATACAGTGGTCCTTGCTCTCTCTTTCTCGGACAGGGAGATTGTAAGGTGCTTTACTGGAGTGAGTAACAAGCAGAAGTGTTGCCAGAGTAATTACATAGCACATTAAAGGCTTTTATAAACATTAGTATTCCTCGCCTACCCAGTGGGACAACTGGCTTGTCCAACGACCAAAAAAAAGTTACTGCAATACTAAATGGATATAATGGATGGGCAGAAAGCAAAAGCTTATGAGGAGACAAAGAAAGTGGACGTACAGAGAGCAGGTAGACCGAGGTGACTTCAACTCACATTTGATCAAGAAGAAAGAAAGGTTAAGATGATGAAGAAGGGGAGGAGAAGAAGAAAGAATGAAAAAATGACATCCAGGTCTCAGAATCCAACAAAAACCACATCTGGTTTCCTCATCAAGAGGGATCCAGCCCATGGAATGCAGGACCCATGGTCCTGACCTCATATTCTAAATATACATAGTCATACCATACATCTTCCTGCGGTACATGCCCTAAGCCTTCCAGCCCATGCCAATCTACCACCTATTGCCTTCACATAGGCATGCAATACACACAGAGCAAATAGAAACCACAAGAAAACACTCGTAACCCAACTCTAATTCAGTGGATGAGGAACTAACAGGAAAAAATGGGTTGCTCGAGTTTTATTATTTTGAATAGTTCTAGCTTTCTAAATAACGTCACCTCGGAGTCTTTTCTGAAAGGGAAACCCACTGTTGTAGGGTCCAGCTTAAGTCTCTTAGGGTTCCACCCTTTATTGAGCAAGATGGAACTTTTTATATGACTGTAGGAAGAAGATAGGTAGGGAGGGGTTGAAGAAAAGATAGTACAGTATAGACCCCCTGTCTTCTGTCTTGTTCCAACCATAGTGTGCATTACTGAGCAAAACACGTTTGCTTTATTTTTCGTTACCCAGGTGCTGCAAAGGACATATTCCATAGCTTGCTGCTGCATTGCAATACACTGATGTCAGTTTGGTGTTTCTGCCAATATGCTTTTATTCAAA
Organism: Leptodoras nelsoni; assembly: GCA_028566375.1. Lineage (NCBI taxonomy): Eukaryota > Metazoa > Chordata > Actinopteri > Siluriformes > Doradidae > Leptodoras > Leptodoras nelsoni. Next base: position 4,907,332 of record JAOVVG010000010.1, read on the forward strand.
AACTTATGCCTGCTGCTAATTACTCAATTACACTTTCATTCTCCAAGCCTTTTGACACTGGACATGAACTGGCCCTTTCTCATTCTAGCCTGTTTCTAAGTGACCCAAAACTCCACAACAAAGCCAAAAGTTTTAGCTGGAGTGCCATACCTGTTAGTAATTGCTGGCAAAGTTAAAAAATGTTTCTCCTCCATTTAGACAAGTTCATTTGCCTTGTCAGTGTTTTTTTCCCCTTGAATGTTCTGAAGCCAGCTGCAAACATTAGACTTCTTGTGTTCTTGAAAGAACAAGGAACATCAAGTCAGAGTGCCAAGGAATGTTAAGGATAAATTTACTACCACTTGCATACGTTGAACTTCTTAGAAAGAAGTTCATATAACACTATGACGTATCACAAATAAACCAGCCAATCTGTCCCTGTTGCAGCAGATCATTTTGGCAGATGATTGGTTAAAGAAATTGGTCCCAGAATGCACAGGCATGGATGTGATTAAAATCCTGAAAAGAAACTCATATTTTGAGTGCAATCCCACTTGTCAAGACACACAGTTTGGTTAACGAAGACCAAACCAACACATCAAGCATGGCAGTGTTTCTTAAGAACTGATTGGCTGAGAGCCTGACAAACTGAGTTAAAAAAAAGGAGACCTGACCGGAATTTCTGAGGCATAGAGGATGGAGCGGTTACGAATGACTTTCACTTTAGCAACGGTACACTTGAGACCTCGGTGTATATAGTCCAACCATTACCTTTCTTCTGGCCTTTTCTTTTAGAAACAGATGGTTCTCTGCCAGAGTGGTTGGATATTCTTAGTGATTATAGCAGCCAGGTGGAGAGCTCACTTCAAGGAGAGAACTGAAAGACTAACACCAAGTGATCCTGCTTAATTGGAGTGGTTTCACATCAAATGGGAGAGAATACAAGCTGTCAAATATCATCAGTGATGCTCCAAATGATGCACTTGTTGAAGTTGTCATTTTAAACAATCCTGTATTTCTTTAAACAAGAACCGCACATTTTGCAAAATGAGAAAAGCAAAGTTATTCCTCATCTTGTGTGTCCCTTGAGTCCATGAGACAGCTGTGAAGGATTCCAAACATGAAGCAACACTCACTCACTTTCCCAGGATTAATCTCAGAGCTTGGATGGCCGACACCCCACCACCAACATTGTTGCTAATAAAAACAATTCTTTCTCTTTCCCTCTTTTTCTCTTGCTCATACCTCCTTAATCTCCTTGTGGCAGTAATACACACACATGGGTGTGAGCATTGCATGCTAATTAGTTCCTGTCTTGTTTATCACACATCTGTCTGTGCTCGTGCTACACGTGCCTAACAGGTTCTCATTTCAAAGAGCCGTGTTGAACATATTCTGCCAAAGCCCATCATCAAAGACACTTAATAAAGTGTCTCATACATTTACATGTTGGTTTAAATGTAGAGGCTTGTTGAAAAAATGGGTTCCATTGCAGATAATGACTTTATGAAAAGAGAACAGAGGGTTTATCAAGAGCCTCTCTAATAAGAACCATAAGACTGGAGCTCAGAAATGTAATCACCACTACATTAGCCAGCCAGGCCTACAACCACACACACACACCATTAAAACCACAAAAAAACAACTCCAGGATTAGTTTGATCATTCGTAATATCACTGATTGGAATTGAAGGTACTAACAATGAATAACTTAAATATGTGATTTGTTTATTATTCAGTGTGGATTGCTATGAAGTAAACACCATTCATTTCATTTTCAGCAACTGGTTTATTGTGGCCTCGGTTGATCCAGCTTATCCAAGAAACATTCAGTGCAAGTATAAAGTGCCAATGGTCATCAATACATCATACATTGACATGTATGTATGTACATACAGAACATCACACATTTATACACGGAAGACATGTACAACATTCAATACAATAACTCAGCCTGCTTTTGGGAGGTGGGAGGAAATTGAAGTACATGGGTACCCACACAACCACTGCAAGAGCAAGCCAAACTCACGAAGGATCAGGACTGAACCCCAGAGCCCTATACTGTTTGTTTGAGACACCGACACTGCAACACAGTTCATAATAGGTTAATTATGATGTAAAAAGCTGACTTGAATAACCATCTATAACCATCAAACACGTTGTATATCCCAGAACCTAAACTTTATTAAGTAGGAACCCAATGATATAAAAATGTTACAATCTATGGTAATTAAAGGGTGTTTCTGTGGTACAGTGGATTGCTGTCTCCATCGTTCCCGGTTCAATTCTGAGCTTGGGGTAACTGTCTGGAGTTTTACTGTCTGGTTTCCTCCACTGTCTCCAGTTTCCTTTCACCTCCAGAAACATGTTAAGAGGTTGACTGGCTATGCTAAATTGTGAAATGGGTGTGAATGTGTAGGTCCCTGGTGGCCTGTGATGGACTGGCATCCCATATAGAATGCATTCCAGCCTCCAGGGATAGGCTCTGGATCCACTACAACCCTCACCAGGATAAAGTAGTTGTCGGATATGAGTGAATTATTAATGAATTTTAAAGTAAAGCACACCTCATTCCTAAACTGTATACAGAGGGGTCCCGTTGGTCTTCTCAAACCATCAGAAGCAGCATGAGATCATTTGACAGCACAAAGTCCTGTGCGGGACATATGTGAGCAGTTACATGACAATAGAAAATGGAAGCATGGAAACAAGCCCATAATTTTTCACTGTGTGGTGACAATATGGCGTTGTAACAGTGTAGAATAGCACATACCACATGCACACCCCACACACATGTGCCAGAACATCTGCATCTGGTGGGCCACAACCAGACTCAGGTCCTGTTAACACTGTGACCTTCAGCTAAGCCCTACAGCAGACCTGACATAAATACCAGCATTAAAGAACAGCAGGGCTTGGTTTTGTGTGTATGGGTGTGGGTCAGCCCAATGTATGAGAAAGACAGCTTTGGGGGCTTGGAGCATATATACACCGTGCATATATATATATATATATATATATATATAAATATCACACACATACACACACACAGCTGCAGCAGCCACAGAGGCAACTCTTAGGTCTTTGGCTGGACCCATATTGACGTGGGGTGATGGATGTTAATTGCGGGACCGAATGGCTGTATTGAACAAGCTTCAGAAAGCGCCTGCAGAGCTGGACCCAGAGCAGGAGAGAAAGAGAGAGAGAGGGAGAAAGCAAAAGAGAGAGGGAGCATGTGAGACAGAGAGAGAACCAGATGCACAGCCAAGAAGGACTCAACAACTGACACCTCTCGCACCACTGCCCAATGCAAAGCAAGCCATCTCAAACAAAGACAATACTGGCTGCACTCATGATTGTGTGTGTGAGTGAGTTTAATGGAAAAGGAGGGAGAGAGAGAAAGAGAGAGAGAGAGAGAGAGAGAGAGAGAGAGAGAATGTGCATAAATGTCTCAGCCAAAGATCAATAGCCCGAAGCTGCAAAAGCAAAGACATGGGCAATCAATACTCAGGCCACAAGCAGCGTGAAAAGGCCAAAAGAAGGAGCGAAAAAAAAGACATGAGGAATTAAAGAGACCGAGCAAAACTACAGAAAAAAATGAATGAGAAACAGAATGAGGTCAAATGAAGCAATTTCTTCTAGAAAGACAAAAGAAATGCAGCTGATGTGTTTGAACTTGTGAACTTGTACAATAATCCCCACATTGATCTAGGTTAATTTTTTTAGGGTCTGGATTAACAGAGACCCTTTTGTTGTTACTAGACTACTGCAAGGGAAAGTAATGGCAACTTCAATAATCAATTTTATACCCTTTCTTGTGTATAGTAAGTGGGTATAGTGGGTATACTATTTTCAGTATAAAATTATAGGAAGTGCAGAATTAGAAATAACATTCAAATTCTCACTTATATTTTAATGGTTAACTGCAGTATTAGGGTGTATTAGGATGACCTGGTCATGAAGAGAGTGGTGTGGCACAGCACCGTGTTCTCTGGATTAGTCCAGGTTTCAGGCAACTGAATTTCTGTGCATGTTCTCCTTGTGTCCACATGGGTTTCCATTGGGTTCTCTGGTTTCCTCCGACCTCCCAAAAAGATGCCAATAATTGACTACTGTGTGTATGTGTTTGCATATGTGTGTGTGCACGCACACGGTGCTGTGTGACGGATTAGCTGTATGTCCATCTTATGCCCAGTGTTCGAAGGATAGACTCTTGATCTACTCCGACCCTGACCAGGATTAACAGTTAACAGATATCAGTAGGATAAATATAAAGAGACAGTTAATAAATAAATTAATAATAAATAAACTGCACAAGTATAAGTAAAGTATGTATAAGTAAAGTGCTAACGCACTCATTAGTGCGTCCCTATCCTACACGTTGATTCTCATTGATTTCGTTCACATTTTTGATAGCCTAATACTCTCACTTCTACATTCTTCCACTTTATATTTTGCATATCCAGTGATGCAATGCATTCTTTAAATTGAGGGATGCACACTTTTGTATGTTTTCTTTTTTGCAACAGATTCTTTAAGTCTGTTCTCCTGTGTGGTGCCCCCTAGTGAAGACTACTGAGTATTAAAAAAGGTCACTGGACAGCTGGAGCCTGCACCTGATGGATGCTGACAGCATTCCATGGCTTTAGTCCCTGCATGTTAGATGAATTTATATTGGACCTTTTGCCTCACTTTCTTCCTTTGACAAACAGCTTTCCATCCAACAGCACATTCTTCATAAGCTACAAGAGGTCAGACAAGGTGCAGCCAGGTCACAAGTAGAAGATACAGTACATATAAGAACAACTGAAGACACTGGAGAACTGACCTGTAATTGGCTATCAACTGTCATAAATTATCTGCTCTCCCTGATGGACCGCTATTAATAACCACACACACACACACACACACACAATATCATTACTTTCTGGGGATGAAATACCCCTGCACATAGCACTTAAAGACTTGTGTTGGACTATATGCACGTGAGAGTGTGAGAAAGACAGAAAGAAGAGAGAAAGGGAGGGAGAGTGAATGTGTTGGCTTGGCTGACCGTCTGCGGTTCTGTCGCGGTAAGGGGGTGGTGGTGGAAGGGGGGCAGAGCGGGCGTTGCTGCCGAATTCCCTGAGAAATGTTCCTTTTGGAGCCGACCCTGTGCTTACATACCTCCCTCTGCCTTTCAAACTCTCCTCTCTTCACTTCCACTGTTATGAAACTCAGGATCCTAAAACGCATCACTCTTTCAAAAGGCACTAAAAGTCCCTGCGCGCGGAGAAACTTTTTTTTATTACCTTAATGCACCGCTTCCTAGCCTACTCCTGGAGAAGCCCTGCACTGCACGTTTGTTTGTGGAGCATCTGTTTGAACCTCGACAAGCGCTTATTAATGAGCTGATGAGCTGAGTCAGGTGTGCTGGGGCAGGGATACACTACACTACAATGAACAGTTAATGGGGACTTCGGGAGTATGGTTTGCGAAAATAAAGCCATAAAAACCAGTAGGTGAGATGTAGGGAGAGTTCCCCTGGGTCTTGTTGTCTCGGTGTCTACCCCGGTGGTAACAGAGACAGATACCGTGCACAGTCCCGTTGGGGAAAGCGCTTAAACTGAGCTCACACTGCGCCTTCAGTTACAGACACACACACACAGACGGGCGTGTTTTGCTCGCAGTCAGTCAGCATCGCAGCGCATGGATCCGATAAAAGCAAGCGCGACTGAGAGAGAGAGAGAGAGAGAGAGAGAGAGAGAGAGAGAGAGAGAAGGGGGTTGGGGATTGTAAGGGAGGGTGGCCTGATCTATGTGCCGCTGCTTAAACCTTGTTCTTGTGTTTTCATGCTCGGAGTGAGTTTTTAGCTCTGGAAGAGGAGCGCCTGGTCTGCAGGGGGAATACACAGAGAAACCACCCTTTCCTCTCCTCTTTCTCAGTGTATATTTTCCCACCGTTTTTTGTTACTTGTTAACGTGAGGGGCAGAAGACGAGAAGGTGGTGCAGCTCGGGCTTCACTGTGTCACTCAGTTTAAGTGGACGTACGCGAGAAAAAACATCTCTGCATAGACGGATCGTGTTATCTTTTCTTTTGGAAGGGAGACATTTGCAGCAGCTGGTTAGTGGAGCCTCAAACTTTCTCTGCTTAAAGATAAATAATTAAAAAGCTCGGATCCCATGCTACCCCCTCCTTCAAACAGTTTTAGATGATGTCATTGCACTGCGTTTTTGGCCACAGCTCCAGGAGACCCACAGCCGGGCAGCGAGCGCTGTGAACTCCGGAAAATCAGGTGCAGAGCCGCTGAGTATCGCGGGTAGCTAGATCTGCCACGCGCATCTGTCCCCTTGTTCTCCCTCCATCATCTGAGCTGGACCGGACTAGACCGTGCGCCGACTCCAACAGTTCTTCGTGGACCCCTCGCAGCCATGACCGAGGCCGACTGGCGGCGCTTGAAGTGCCCCGCGCTGCGCGCAAATCTCCGTCGCACCGGCCAGTCAGTCCGCATCCGAGTTCCCGTCCCCACTTATCTATATCAGTCCACGGAACTCTCGTGTCATGGTTCTTCCGGAATCTTTCAAATTTAAAAGGACCACAAGACCTTTGACGAACACTTTGAGGAAGTTGAGTGAGAGAATTGCAACGTATTTGGAATCCTTGGAGCAAAAAGAGTTTCAGTTCGCGCGCTTTCCCCTCGGGTGATCCTCGGACCGGAAGTGGAGCGAGGACGCCCGGTAAACTTGGCTTCACCTGTTACCCGTAACCCTTAGAGAATACCAGCTGTTATGGCCTAACCCCCCACTTCTGCTCTCCTCCTCCCGCACGCTCTGCCCCGCCCCCGAGCCGTTACCAAGCGCGCAAGCAACAGCCGCCGTTACAGCCGCTCCCGGTGGCACGCTCGCCGCGCACTCCTCACTGACATACACACACGCACGCACGCACCTCCTTCCAAAGGGGGAAGCTATGCGCGCCGCCCGGTGCCGGCGGGAGCGTCCGCTGACCTTGTGACCTTTCCGTCGGGATTACACTGCCGGGATTGAAACGTGAACTTCCGCGGAACTGAAGGCGCCCCCGGCGTTCATTTGTTTTCCAAGACGCACGGAGCGACTCGGCCGGACGCAGGGAGCGATGCGGTCCTTCCTCTCTACCCTGGCTGTCTTGTAAGTCATTAATTACCTAATGTTGAACTCCCGCACATGCGTGTTAATGCAAGCCGTTTCCTGTTAACTGTAATGCGTAAAATATTTACTCTATAAAAACAGAAGCTATGCGGAATTACGCATTTGCTACCACGCTACACTTCCCACGACTAACTGTGAATCTTGCATACATAATCACAAAATGCACGAAATGACATCACCGCCTCTGAGTTGCCATGGTCACGGATGTCAATCAGACATGCTCTCAGGTAAGAGTGCCTCATCCAAAGAAAACAAACTCCAGAATTTCTGCAGTGCTCTCCCAATGTGTGACCATGAACCCCTTTAATTTTCCTTTTCCTACCTGTCCTCCTCTCCTTTCTGTTACACATGGCAATCATCCTGAGATGGCTGTCATTGTTCTTTTGTCAACCTGTGCACAGGTTGACCGCTCTCCCACTTTCTCTCTGATTCTCCACAAAGCCCATAATTTATCAAATAGTATTACTATCTGGCATGAAATTGGTACCTTATGCCCTGTATGGGTACAGGGAAATCAAGACATTGGTCAAGTGTACCACATATCCTGTAGAAGACTGACTCACATAGGACACAAGGACAGCTTCTAGAAATTATAGCAATTTGTACCATATTCACTGAGCATTTAAAAAAGTTCAGTCCAACGATGGCAAAAGGCCTTTTTGGGGGGGAGTTTTGTAAAAAAAAATACATTCCATAGAGATGATCTAATATAATGCTGTTTGGATTTGTATTTTAAAATGGGTGTCTGACTGCTATATTCACCACTGAAGAAATATGAAGCCTTGTGAAGTATCCGGCTCAGGTGTAGAAGTGATTTTGTGATTATGCTCATATGCATATTTTTTAGAACAAATGTCAATATGAAGTGTTTGTGTTTCTCATCTAAACCTTAACCACTAAACCTTACCACATGTGCAGCACTCAATTCTGCACAGACTGAGAGAGGTGCAATAGGATCCATTTATTTCAATTGAACTCTTGTATTTCATCACCCTCAAGTCTCTTGTGTGCAGTCCAGAACCAACTGCTTCCTCCGGGCCCTTGGCCTCGGCCTGCCTCGCAGATGTGAAAGGTGCACTGTGTAATGTGGCAGTAACACTACATTGCAAGCTGATTAGCTGGTTTGTGTTCCTGCCATACCGCTTAAGTCGAGACAGTCAGTCAAAACTTGTGCAAGACAATGAACTTTGCTTGAAAGTCACATGGGAAGAGGGTTAGGGATGATTTGGGATAGAACTCCACTTTCCACACACAAACACCTTTAGGACAAATCCTTTTGCAGGTCTGATGATGTCACACTGCCTTGCTTGTCTTGGCTCATGACCACACAGAGCTGTAAAGTAAGAGCTCCCAGTTAACCCCCCCACCCCCCACCCCCAGTTGGCTTCAGGGTTCATGCGGTTTTGGAGGGATAGGGGGAATCCGAAGTTGCAGCTAAAAGGGTTTTTTTTCCCCTTCTCATTTTCTCTTCTTTTTGAGCTTTCTCCCTCTCTCGGCGTAACTGTTTTGTTTGAACAGCTGAGAATTCTTACCAAGCTCTGAGCCATTTTCACCTGCACTGCCAGCACTGGCAGGTACACGAAGCATGCATACATCACAGCAGGCAGTCAGTGCTCATATGTCTGCAATCAGGATGCATAAATACGGAGATATCATCCATGAATGCACATAGTATCAATAACACACCATTAACAGCAGCCAGCAATCATACAGTACAATGCATATTGACTATGCACTGTAAAAACTGCACAGATTTACAGTTTAACAGCACTTGTTTTTAAATTGTGAGACAGTCTGGACATAGTCCGTGTTAGATATATAGGGATGCTAGGAACCTAGAGACGAGATACCATAATGAATGTTTACAGATATGTACACAACATGTGCAGACATGATATATACATTTTAGAGAAAGCTGATGATGCCAGTCTATTCACAGCAATATGAAGCCACTTGGATGCCACAGTGGTGCTTTATTTCCTTGCTATTACATGTATAGTTGTCTACGGATGTAATCTTTAAAAGACTGGCAAGAACGTCGGTTACCTTTCTACGTCTTTAATTTATCGATGTTTATCGATATCTGTTCATTTTACTGCCTTGAGGTTTATAATGGGCATCATAATATGGAATGGGCCTCTTTTATGAATCTATATTAAAGATGTGTTTAAAAGTTTTCATAAGACAAACCAAATTCTAATATCTAAATTGTTTACAAAATAAACTCTACAGGGAGCTGACAACAACAAAATGATGACTCCAGTAAAGCAGCTCAGCCATTGCAGTGCGTCGACTACCACAAGCACAGACTCTTACTTCTTTTATATGGCACCATTTATATTGTCCTAATTAAATGTCTAGACTTATTTGACTTAATTTATGCTTTTGGTTTGTTTTGTTTTTTGTTTTTTTTCTGCACTTAATATGAAACAACATGGTTTCCCAAATTTCCATTTATTTTTATCATCCTGTAGGTAATTGAAGTAAGCAATATAAATAAGACTTTTGGTACATCCCATAGAGTTTGTGTAAATGCTCCTGTGAAAGATTTTTACAAATAAGTTTCTGTTTGATACATTTCCAGCTTGATAAATGAAGTCTGTTGTTTGCAAGTAATTGTGCATGGTGTGGTTTTTTTAATGTTTAGTTGCAGGGAGTCAGCTTACATACTTGGCTGTGTTAGTGTGCTTAGTTATGGATTTATTGTAAATGAGGGTGCCTTTCATATGTGCCACCAGGAAGCAGTAGTTAACCAGACAGCATGGATCAATGCAATCGTAGAATGCGTACAAAGCATAGGTTATGACCTGTATGTACAGGTGTGAGGTTAGTACCCAAAACCGCTGTGTTCCTCTCCTCAAGTGTAGACCTGGTTAGCAGATGTAGGCAGTGACTTCAAGCATCTGGCCGACACTCCATTACTCGTGTAGTCTGTAACTACAGGTGCACAGTCAGCATACACAGGTGCACAAAAACCACCAACACACCGTCAGCCCGCCAGCACATACCACTGCTCACTCCATATGCACTGACCCTGAGCTGGTGCAACCCCAGTGTTCGCACATGTTGAACCAGTCTGTTTGGATATTAAGCCAATGTGCACAGCTTATATGACCCAAGGCGTTCGTTCTAGACCATTACGCCAAGGGAAATATAGAGACGACCACCCTGCAAAAAAGGATGATAGCCAGTAAGATATACAGAGTCATATAGCCAGTGCTGTTCAACCCCATTGGCAGTTTCCAGTTATGCATGGCCAATAAAGGTATTCCTACAGACAGAGTGCAAACACATATTGGTCCAGTATGAGACACTGTAAGGACAGTATGAATCAGAGAGGTTATGGAAAGAGTCGAGGAGACCAAGTCATGTCATTCAGATGATTTTCCAGTAGCACCATTCAAACATCTGAGGCATCTGTCTCCCTCTCTCATGCTCCCTAACTTTGACTTCCTCTTACTAATGAGGCTCTACGTCCAAATAGCTCCTACTATTGCGCTTTCTGTCTGCCTCTATTTCAGGATGGGAGACTTAGGAGTCAACTTAAACTTTCAAAAAATACTTTTTTCATGATTTAGTAAAGCAAACAGAATCAATGCTGTAATGAGAGCTGTCACTGCAGTGGGTTTGCCATAGTTAAATATTCTGATAATCTAATTGGGAAAACTGTGTTAAACTGCACATACTGTAGATGTCAGATGACATTTAAGTGCCTATCATGTTTCAGTATGCAAATCCAGTCAATGCAATACCTGTTTAGCAGGGGGAAGAGGTGGGGCACTTCCAATTAGATAGTTATAGGCAATTTGAATAGTTCCAGTGTTGATAGTTATGGTATTCAGTGGTCTGTGGTCTAATTTTGGGGATAGAGAGAGCAAGAGGGAGTTTAATTTGTGTTACTTTTAATCAGGAATTGAGTGATGAAAGCTAAGGAGACAGTTGGTGCACGTTCTGTAGCGTGTGTGTGTGATTTGTTATCCTCACCACAAGTAAGAACCGTTCCAATATGTTCCAATAAGTTCACTGTAAATAAAGTCGGTATAGAAAATAACAGTAAATTGGATAAACCTGGCCATTGTTAAGATAAAAACTGTCAGGATTAGTTGAAGTTCTGAGGGATTTGCTTTGTCATAACAAACAAAAGAAGACATGTTTTGGCTATGGTCACAGAAAAAGTAAAAGTAGTTAAACATAGTTTTTAGTTGTTCCAAATCCCTTTTAGATCAAATGGGATTGTCTTCGTGGTCAGATGGAACTGTTTAAGGTTCAATTGAATAATGGACTATTTAAAAAATTGCAGAGTAGTAAAAATAGCACAGCTCCTACAGAGACTAGATATTAAAAATGTTATTGTAGACATTCAAGTGGTTCTTAGGGTATAATGGAAAAGTATGTACGCATGTGTGCACGTCCGTTGAACAGCCAGACAGCAATATGTAGCGTGAACACCTTTTTTTGCCAATGACAGATTAATTACCAGGAATTAGTATCGTGGAATATTTTATGTGGTGAGACAGTGTATAAAAGGGTTATTAATATGTGTTCTGTGTGTGTACAGAAATATCTGATATGAAGAGAAGTGACTTGTGTGTGCATGTTCCTAATTACAGTTATATGTATGGGAGTCTGAGTGTGTGTTCAGCATCTGCGTGTCTGCTTTGCTGCAGCTGCCAGCTGCCGACATTGTTTCTCAGTCTTTATTTTCCCTCGTTCTGCTTCTCACTCTCATATCTCTTCATGGCTGGGACAGTGTGGGGGAGTCTTCCCATTCTCCTTAAACCAGACAGGGAAACAAGAGAGGAAGGGAGAGCAAGGAAAGAGGATTTAAAATGACAAGATGAGAAACACTCCTTCAATTCTCTTCATATCTGCTCCATTATGCTCATTTTTTGGGACGCTTCCTCCTGTTTTTCACCTACTCTCCTCCGTCTGAATGGATGTGACATAATAATGAGGTGTGAGGTCTCAGGATGTAAACAAGGAGCCAGGTCCAGTTGAATCTTTCCAAATAAATCATAGGCTTATCGCATTCACAAAAATATCATTAATATTGCTGTGAAGCAGCAACTCGGACACAATTCAAAGAGATTATGCCATAATAGAAAGTGTAATTGACTAGGAATCCCAGTGTTAACTGCTTGGTGACCTATTATGTTAGTAATCAGTAAATGAATGCCTGGATGTGACTGTGAGAGAATGATTGGAGTTCCACTAATGTAGTACTGCCGGAACTACAGGGCTATTTAGGGACATCCACCATAGACTCCTCTCTCACACAAGTATTCATTGATGCTCACTCACATATGCATGTACACACATAACGGCATGGAATGCTTTGGTATGGTTACTAATCCGAATCAGGTCCTATCCACACTCACGTTGAATACCTATTTTCGTTTTCCATTGCATGATCCTAAACAGGAATGTAGGAGTTACTGAGAATTGTGGAGTGGTGACAGCATTTCCCTTATGACACTAGTCTTAATTGTGAACACCAGCAATACAGTGATTTTTTGTTGAACTTGAAGAACACTATCAGACACTACTGGTGATTGCTGTACTGTGGTGACTGGTAGAAATGCATTAGTTGCATAATTCTTGATTCCCTGTCAAGAAGAGTAACCAAATCCCAAGAACATGTGCTTAGTTATTGTATATGTCACTTGGCAATGGAAATACTGAGAATGTGTGTGAGAAATGTGGGATTACTGATTTGTTGCTATTTGTTTGTTTAAAAGGGCAGGGGTCATTTGTAAGAAGAAAATAAGAAATGATGATGGGGACGAGACCCCCTATATTGATTCTGAATCAAGACCAAGACCTTAAAGGGTCAAGTTTGTGTCAAGACCAAGACTTGGGATTTTGGGATGGTCAAGACAGAGTCAAGACTGAGTCTTTGGAAGACGTGAGACAGAGTCTGCAACATTATGTCAAATGCATAACACACAGTCAATACAATGTCAATTAACTGATTAGTTAACTGATTTATTAACTGATTAGTTTAGTCTAGTTTACATTAGAGTCCAACTCATGCTGCTGTAATTGAGTAAGTGAAAAGGTGGACTTGAGACCAAGGCAGGACTCAAGTACTACAAGTACTACAACTGCCTTTGACACAGTCAATTATGATATCCTTCTGTCCATTCTTTCTGACCTTGGCATCGCTGGCTCTGCATGGATGTTGGTCCTACCAGGTAACATGGAATAGCTCAACATTCACTCCATGCAAACTCTCCACTGGTGTCCCACAAGGTTCAGTGCTTTGTCCTCTTCTATTTTCACTCTACACTTGCTCACTGGGAGATGTCATCTGTTCACATGTCCTCTCCAACCATCATTATGCTAATGATACTCAGCTCATCCTTTCTTTTCTTCCTTCTGATACTCAGGTTTCGAGTCAGATCTCAGCATGTCTAGCAGACATTGCTATATGGATGGCAGCCCACCACCTGAACCTTAATCCAAGCAAGACAGAGCTGCTTTACACCCCGAGAGCTTCAGCTCTTCATTGTGATCTCTCAATTTTCTTTGAGAACACCATGATCACTCCTTCTTCAGAAGCACATAGCCTTGGAGTAGTTGTAGATGATCAGCTCTCTTTCACGGCTCATGTTGCTAACCTGGCCTGGTCATGCAGATTTCTCCTTTACAACATTTGTAGAATTCGACCATTTCTCTCAAGGGAGGCCACACGGGTACTTGTTCAGTCTCTTGTCATCTCAAGACTTTATTACAACAACTCCCTCCTGTCTGGCCTTCCAATGTGTGCCATCAGCCTCCTGCAGCTGATCCAGAATGCTGCAGCCTGACTTGTATTCAACCTTCCCAAGTTCTGCCTTGTCACACCACTGCTGCACACCCTTCCCTGCCTTCCTGTAGCATAAAACACTGCTGCTGGCCTATAAAGCCAAAAATGGTGCAGCCCCTGCCTACTTGATGGCAATGGTCAAAGCCTGATGCATACCCAGAGCCCTTCGTATGACTCGTCTTGACCCACCGTCATCCAGGACACATGGGAGGCAAGCATCCAGACTTTTCTCTGTCCTGGCAACAAGGTGGTGGAGTGAACTCCCCCTTAGTGTCTGAACAGTGTAGTCACTTTCTCTATTCTAACACCAACTGAAGACTTTCTTTTGAAAGCACTTGAATGAGCACTAACTCAAAGGTGGTACCACACTTACAGCAGTTATTGTATTAGCTATGTCTTGGTTTGTGTAGTTTAGGAATACTTTAGGACTTTGGGACCAACCTTAGCTTTGGCAATTCCAAGTTAACAACTAAGCACTCTTGTAAGTTGCTCTGGATAAGAGCGTCTGCTAAATGCAATTAAATGTAAATCCAATGAACAATCTATGCAACTTGTTTCCTGCTCTGTTTTGCCACCAGAGGGACTGGAATGAAGTTTATGCTGCTAGTCATAACTCTAAATATAAATTTCTGAACTCTGAATAGAAAATAAACAAACAAACAAACCAACAAAGAATATGTACTCTCAACTCTATTTCCTAATGAGTTCAGCATGAGACACGAATGCTCACAGCATCAGCAGATATCTTTTTTTTTACTTTTAAATGAGTTATAATGTATATACTAGTACTTCAATATATTAGCTTGTTAAATCGATAACTGGCTATAATGTTTACTGTATTGAGGAGGTAACACAATTAGCTTGCAGAACTTTTGCTAACAAAATACAGAGAGTCAGAGAGGTGACCATATTTTTTGTAGGTTCAATCATCCCACATCTGTCTGGGAAATTGAATGTAGCATTAGTTCTTTGAGCTTGACATCCTGAACATAAGTGACTGATTCATCACTAATTGACTTTAAGTAAACATAAAAATACAGTTTAGCCAATTGTTAATTACTACAAAATGCTCGCAAACAAGGAACTGGCTCCTGGGGATGAGAGAGAATTATGTACTGTGTTCAGCTGTTGATTTGCTGATAGCTGTTTGTAGAAAGAGATAAAGAACAGAAAAAAGGGTCTGCCAAAGACAAGTGAAATACATGACAGCAGGGGAAAGGAAAAAGGAAAAGGGAGGGGAAGTAGAAAAGTTCTTAGGGCTTGTTTATATGCAGCAAGTTGCCAGGCATAGGGCAGTGGGATTATGCGATCACCCTCAGGTTTTCCTCTTGTAGGGGGCACTTAAACAAGGCACACCCATCTCCAGAGTGTACTTATATAGTACATAGTATTATGGAACATGTGTGCACACTCACACTTACAAGCATACATAACACATCCCTGGTGCCTCAGCACACACATCTTTGGCACATATACTCTGATACACTTCATTAGAGCACACAACACACCCTTCCTATTCCTAAGACGATCTCAGCAGGAATGAGCCTTGGAAGCAGACCTGGAATCAGATTACTCCTGATCTGCTTTGTGCTAAAACCACACAACTGAGTTTGACAACTGATTTAGTTTACCATGCAGACTTTAGGATGGTGGTTTTAATACACTATTTACAAAAATCTTATAATAATCATTTCTCTTTTGTGGATCTGCTTTGACTTCAGTCAGTTTTCTTTGTGTGTGTGTGTGTGTGTGTGTGTGTGTGTGTGTGCAAAAAGACTGGTGCCTGATTCAGGAACAGAATAGGATGACAGGCATTAGGACCCTGAGGACTATGTCAGAGTGATGCTTCCTTTCAGAAAAGCTGCTGTGCAAAAACTTGTTTCCATCAAATAAAATAGTTTAGTTAAGGTTTTTCTTTAGCGCTGCAATATCAACAATACACAGAAGCTTGAAGCAGAACTGTGACCTTAGTATTGTAAGGTTCTACATGCATAAAGAATGAATGTAAAACCTATAACTTATAATGCCTTATAATACAGTATACTTGTAATAAGTCTCATGTTGTAGCAAGTATCGCATGCTGACTGACTGTAAAGCGATGTTGCCAACTTCTTTCAGCAAAAACTAGCTAATGCCCACTCGAAGGTTGGTAGATGTCAGCAAATGATGTTCATTCAAATGTTCATTTGCATATCAAATCAATCTTGCCATTAGCATAATCCAAAAACTGATGTATATTTTGGTCTGGTTGATCCAGGCATACTTTATCTGTGACACATCCATGCTTTCCAGTTTGTCTTTAATATACTGGAGGCATTATACTGGTATTATCATAATGTTCAGTGTTCTGTGCAATATGCATCAGAATTTATGTGTTTTATATGTTTTTAATATCAGTTTCAGAACATCTGGCTTTTTTTTTCAAAATCACTGACTATACCTTTAAGGGGGGTTAGCGGACTACATTTCTGATGTTTATATGAGATTTTTACAACAAATTCCAGCTAGGCTACTTCTCTTGTTCTGCTTCAAATATGCTTTCAACTATGCCTCTGACATCTGTTTTAGACAACCGCTGGACTCAAGCCAAGAGTTGCTCTAAGACTGTTGTCACAATTTCTGATGTTTCACACAAAGCTGTTCGGCTCACGCACCCTGAAGAGAACCTGAAAGCAACTGTTTGAGCTCTGCTAGGCCACGCTGAAGGGCTCCTGGCAAGAGCTCGCTTCACCCTTGCTCTGAACTGAACTACCCCATTCGCTCTTAACACAGCACAAATGGTTCTCGCACAAAACACTATCCAAGTTTCCATACAAATGTGAGCAATGCCTCAAATGTCAACTTTTTCCTCTCCCAAAGTGAGGAGATTAAAGA
The DNA here is from genome assembly GCA_028566375.1 of Leptodoras nelsoni. NCBI lineage: Eukaryota > Metazoa > Chordata > Actinopteri > Siluriformes > Doradidae > Leptodoras > Leptodoras nelsoni. The sequence continues at coordinate 4,924,157 of JAOVVG010000010.1, forward strand.
TGGCAGACACAGAAGGGAAAAGAGAACAGCCCTCCATCCAAAATCAGGGCACACTCCCTTTCCCTCCCACCTACCTCCTGGGCCACAGAGATGAATAAGGAGATTATCAGGCATTTAACATTCTGACAGATTCAGCATCCAGCTCACTAGGAGGTAGAGAAGGAATTGTGATCTTATTGTTTGTAACTTTAAGATCTAGCCAAATGGTCTTATGGCAGGATGACTACAAGAGGTTAGGGATTGGAGAGAACTCCCAGAAGTATTGTAGGAGTCATAAGGGTGTGCCCAATTAAACCATCCTCGTCATCAACCTTTAGAGTCATGTTTATCACCATGTTTGGGAACTAGGATTAGCGTGAGTGCAGTTAAAAAAAGGGCTCATGAGCTGGTCATAGCCAGAAGAAGTCTGGGGTATTCCATAATTCCAGTCCCAGAGCATCATGGCAGAAAAATCTTAATAGTTTTTAGCTAAAGCTTTTAGGTTCTGAGACACTGATGATAAATTAGGTAGGTGTGAGGAATAGTGGAGGCAATCAGAATTAGAGATGAGACGAGATTTTGAGATTTTTTATACACTTTTTTACATTCTTTTTCCCCCTCTTCTTTCAGGTGTATCCAGATGATGCTGGTGATGTGCAATCCTCTGCAGGTGAGTTGATTGAATGAAGTTAGGTTGTTAGATTAGACTATTTGATATATTTCAGTTCAGCAAGTAAAGCAACTCAGTTATATTAGGGGGGAAATCACTGTGGTAGTCATAATTTGTGAAGAATCCAAATTTTACAGTATTTTACAGACTAAAGCTGTAACACTTTGTGTCTTATTTAATTTTATAAACAAGACTTAGTAGTAAGAAATTATATTACAACCAGAAAGCCATACATTAAAAAATACATATAAAAAAGACCTTTAAATAATTTACTAAATGTATCTTGTGAATTCTTAATGCCAGGCAGGGGCTAGATCTGGAGTAGAGGCTATAGAATTGCACCCTATCTAGCTTTCTGACCATATATTAATGAGTCACTCATTGCATTGATTTCAAACCGTGTTGGATTTGATTTTTACGAGGAAGTTTAGGAAGCTTTAAACTGTTCCTGGGAGTGAATCCTCGGTATGGGAGCTAAGAAGCCTTCTTCTGAGAAGTTCTGTTGTAATTCTAAGAAACTACCTTTGTGAGAAAAGTGAGATACCAGGACATATGAGAGATAAGACACCTGCATGCGTGTTCCTCTGCCTGCAGGTGTTTGGAGTTGATGGCGTGAACTTCAGCATGCACGTGGAGAATCAGACTCGTGCACGAGACCCCATGAGCCGGCGACAGCCCCGAGTCTACCAGCTCTATAGTCGCACCAGCTGCAAACATGTCCAAGTGTTCGGCCGCAAAATCAGCGCCCGGGGGGAGGACGGAGACAAATTCGGTAACAACATACATGCATACACAAGAGGTTCTGGACCACTGTCACACTCCGAATGCACAATAATGGCTACACTTATAATGAAAAACTCTGTAATACTGAAATCACAATTATCATTTGCCATTGTGCATTAAGAAACAGCTCTTTGCTGACAGTAATTGAGTGTTAATCTTTTAATCGCTAACTATAAGTAGAATTAGATGCCAAATAATTTATGAAATAAATATGCCATCACACGTAATTATTTGTTTAGCTAATTCAGCCGTACTCTTGCTCTCTCTCTCTCTCTCTCTTCTCTGGCTTTTCATTCTTCCCCCATTCTGTCTGACTCACTATGTCTTCAATCCCAATCACATGGTAAAAACAGAACAGAAAAGTAATATCTTAGAAGGAAAAGTATGTATCCGCAGACAAGATGTTGGCAAATCGGCACAAAGATGAATATCTTGCTTATTCTGCTGCACAGAGACGCACTCACATACAGCGAGGAAAAGGTAGTGAGGAACTTGTGTGTGGAAAACAAACACCTCAGCGACTGCTGACACTGTGATTCATGAAGGGGGGGTGGAAAGAATGAAAGAGAGAGGAAGAGGGAGTGAGAGATGGATACAGCAAAGTCAGCGCTGGGTGTTAGTGCGTTAGCAGCTCATCTCCTCATTGATCTGTCCATTGATCTTGCGTTTTGCCTGCGGGTTTTTTTTTTCCCTGAATGGTTTTAAACAGCAAGCTGACCATGTCCTCCCCCCTCTCCCTTTCTCCTTCTTTCACTTTCACCCCTCATCTCACCTCTCTCTCCATCCATCTATCCATCCCTCCATCCGTCCTCCCCCACTCTCTCTGGATGCTGTGTGATGCACTGCAAAGCCACACAATCAATGGCAGCGGAAGATGAAAGATGATATGTACCCACCTAGGTGGCTTTACTATACTAGTGATGGCTAATACATTTGCTTACACTGAAAGCCTTTTTCTTGTTTTTAAGTGATTTTTTTAAAGACTTTTTGTATAATTTCATACATACTATTCATTCAATTCTAACAGGCAGCGATAGGATAAAATAGAAAGATGGAATGTGATAGTGAAGACTGGGGGAAGAGAAAAGGGAGGAAGAGAAAGAGCTTATTGATCGGTGCTGACCCCTGCACTTGTAAAAGGTCATCTAGGATCTTGTTTTAGGGGTTTATGTTTAAACAGGCGCAACCTTTGTGAAATACAGACTGCATGAATGGAACCCAGGCGCACACACATATGCCTAATAGGTACTTACTAAAATAACCTTTTGGGAGGAGAAAGATTGTTTCATCATTACCTGACATTATCTTTACAGGACAAAATGATATCTGATGTAAACAGGATAACCGACCATGTACAGCTGGGCAGCATTAAGATATTGTCAATATCATGCGAAATTATATGATAATACGATTTTCTGAGCTTTCACAAGTATTGTCATTACTCCTATAGCAATATGACTACATAGTATCCATAGTAATAAGTAGAAAATTTAGGAAAAGGTCACTTTTATTTAATTTCACCTTTCATTGTAATCATTTTAAAATGTATTTTTGTACATGGTAATGCAGAAATGTAACAGTTGCTATTTTCCTTATTATGATGATACATATTGTGTATCCTGAAATGTCTTCAAGTATTATGATGTAGTGTTTTGTCATAAGGCTCGTTCGTTAACTTCTAAAGCCACTTTCAGTCACAGTAGGGTTTCCACTGCTAAAAGAATTAAGGTTTTATCTCCTCAGCAGATTTGCGTCTGCTCCATAACAAGTCCTCACGGTGTTTAAGTTAGCACGGGAAGTCAATCATTACAGACTTAAAGCAATCATTAAAGGCTAGTTATTTAGTTTCTGTGTGGTATTTATGACAGTTCACAAATTCATTGCCTAAACTCAAACCATCTTGAACAGCCAATCGGAAATGAACTTAATGTTTATGTTTGGGGGAAAGGGTGAATGTTTCACCTGAAACAGTAATCTCAGCCATTCCCAGGATTATTGTAAGACTCAAACTTAAGGAAAAACCCAAAGTCTCTCTATCACATCTGACATGTATGTGCAATTGCAATTGGCTCTGAATCTGCTCCAAACCTGATCAAGATAAAACGGTTATTAAAAGCGAATGAATAAGTGAAGAATTTCAACAAATATTGAGAAAAACATTAACATCTTAACAATAAATGTTAAGATAAGTCACTATACGACACTATACTAAATTCCAAAGCTAGATGTAGTACACTCAACAATCAAGCTCTTAGGATTAAACAGACATGGCTGTAAATATTAATGAAGCTGTTCTACGGAGATGTGTGGAGTTTTATCCAAATTTGCAGCACTGGAGCGTTACAATTGTGAATGACTCTTCATAACATATCACCACAAAATATTCCCTCTGACAACGTAGGTCCATATCTGACAGAATGAGTTTTTTACTTCAATTTGCAAATACGTTTGACTGAATGAATGACAAATAATTCACCTGGGCTTAAAACTGGAAATAACATTACTTTAACATTATCCCAGTGTTGTCTAGGTGATTGGATGTGACAGCTAATTTAACCACAAGACATTTGAACTTTGTACGATATTATTAAATCTGGATGGTAGCATGGCATTGTGGAAATTCTGCATTGGCACAGTATCATAGTGTCATTATAAAGGTCTAGTAAAAAAAAGTCTGTTAATTCCAGATAATAAAACATGCTAGTTAAATAAAGGTCAGTCGTCGGAGGGAGTACCATCTTAAATTGGTAGAACAACCCTCAGTAAGAGAGACAGGAGAAAATGTCTGGATGGTCACCTGCTATTTTTTTCTTGTTGATGTGCGTTCAGTGTTCTTTGTACTGTATATCTTTTGTAATGTCTGTCTGTATGCCTGTCTTTCTGTCCCTTCACAAGCCCAGCTTGTAGTGGAGGCAGACACATTCGGCAGCCAGGTGCGAATCAGGGGGAAAGAGACCAACTACTACCTGTGTATGAACCGCAGAGGCAAACTTGTAGGCAAGGTGACACATCTCTATGTTAGCTAAAGTTGCTTCATTTCATTCTCTGTATGGACAATCTGAGTTCATGGCAAACTGACAAGTGTTCACCTTTCTCTCTCTCTTTCTCTCTGTCTCTCAATGGCTTTGTCTTGTCTCTGTGTGGATGTTTTTCTGGATTTTCCCAGAAGGCCAGTAATCGCAGTGAGGACTGTGTCTTTATTGAGATGGTGCTTGAGAACAACTACACAGCATTAATGTCAGCACGTTACAAAGACTGGTACGTGGGCTTCACCAAAAGAGGGCGTCCTCGCCGTGGCCCACAGACACTCCTAAACCAGCAAGACGTTCATTTCATGAAGCGCCTTCCTCCAGGGGAGCAGCCAGACCACACGCCGTTTCGTTTCACCACTGTCAGCAAGAGGAGCAAAAGAGTCCGTGCTGCACGACCACGCTAACTTTCCACGCTAACTTTCCCTAAGAAAAAAACCACTGTCCCTCTAAGGGACAATGATAACATTTAAATCAGGGCCTCACAACAAAGGACAGCCCTAGACAAACTCCCAGTATCATGGGATCATCATAACACTTAAATCAGGACCTGTTAAGAAAAAAATAGACTAATGGGACCATGTTAATGCTAAAAGGACCTGATGTGGATGGAAAGTCCAAACCCAGTTCACTGGCTAAATGTGGAGTGCTTTTTGTTTGAAGATTATGCTAAGTTGTATTGTAGCATTTTCCAGTTAACAGGATCTAAACTGGACCAGCTGTTATACCAAAAATGTCCTATTTCCAACCAGAGCCTTGACTTTATCCTGGCACTGATGAGTTGTAGTCATTTTCTATGGACTAAAGAAGGAGAAAAACTGACAATAAACAGCCCTCAATACAGCACGGGAGACACCGGACTCTGCTACCAACAAACCAACAATTCTCTCTTACACAGCATAGGCATCACTCAGGATTCCCAGAACAAGATTCATGAAAATGTGACTCTGAGAGATGAATGAATCTTCTGGAATCATTTAGAAGGGTGTGAGATTTCAAATGAGTAATGATTTAAAAAAGACTCAGGAGAGGTATAAAGGAGAGACTACATTTGAAATATCTCCTTCTCCTCCCTGCCTGCAAGCTAGTATGACCTTAAGACTGCGTGCATGTGTGCATATGAGTGTGCATATGAGTGTGTGTGTGTGTGTGTTTGTGTATCTAAAAGAGTGTTTCAGGTTGCACCAAAGACCACATTGGATGCTCCCACAGATGACGTTGCGGAGTACATCTGCGTAGGTAACCTTAAGGAAAAAATGTGCTTGCCTTTGTCTGGAAGAACCTACTAAAACTGGAATGTAATAATAATAATAATCATAATAATAATAATAATAAATAAATAAATAAATAAATACATAAATAAATAATAATTAATAATAATAACATCAGACAGTGAAAGTCCTTAGAAAGCTGCACCAAAACCTGAACTTATGACCAAAGAGAACTGGAGACCAGTGATCAATATGACAAAACCCCGCCCCCCTAAAATTGCTGGATCCAGCAGCCTATCAGAGTGCAGGACTTAGCAGCGGAACAGGAAAGGGGCGGAGTCTTCCCTCTATATCTCGTTTGCTTTTGAAATGACACAAGGAGCAATGTTCCTGTTTGGATTCCAACTGGAATGCTGCTAATGTAAAAGTCAGACAAAGTACCAAAGTCATATATGTTATTGTTGAAAGGAAAAAAAACAAGCATTACAATAAATAAAACTATATATATATATGTAAAGAGTAAAAGCTAAATAAGTGATATTACAATGACTGCTACTATATTTGTTGTTACTATAAAGTTTATTTCACTTATTTATTTCATCTGTGTGTATGGCAATCTTTCTTAAGCCAGTAAACTCTATGGAAAATGTCTGTGTTTTAAAAGATGCCTACAGTGTCTGTCTGTCTGTCTGTCCATCTGTCTTCATTATAAAGTTTGCCATGATTTAAAAATATATAGAGAATTATTCAGAATTATTCAAAACAGAAAGAATTCGGTCCCTGAGGTTTGGTTCCTGTCTGCCTGGAGTTTCACACCTTGCCCATGTGGGTTTCCTCCATCTTTTCATGCCATTAGGTGGACTGGTGACACTAAATTACCATTAAATGTGAATGTGTGTGTTTGCATGGTGCCCTGCAATGGATTGGTGGCCCATCTAGGGTGTGGGCACTAAAAACACAAGAAAGGAAAACATTTAATTTATTATGAAATAATTTAAGGGCTTCTTGCTTTCTGGAGAAAGATTGTAATAATGATTTATCCTCTAAAGCTACAAGCAACCATGACAGATGAGACGTACAATTATTCCAGCACACACACACACACATCCCTGTTTTCGGCTGGTGGTTAATGTCGGCCTGCTATCTGTGAATCATTAAGTGATTCTCGTACACACTTACGCACACACTGCCATCACTTCCAACCTGTAATCCCGGCAATTCCACTCGGCTGACTCAGCGGGAAAGTGGAAGATTCGGGGAAGGAGGGTGAGAGAGGGAAGAAGGGAAACAGAAAAGGCGCAAGAGAGATAGAAAGAGGCCTCTGGAAGTGGCATGGTGGAAAGATTCCACAGCCAAACCCAGAGGAAGGTGTATGGTAAGGCTACAGCAGGAAGGAATGTTAAAAATTTGCGTGAGAACTGAGAAGTGACCCGAGACCTGCAGGAATTATGGGAAAAAAAACATATCCCAAAGACCCACAGGAAACACACGCCCTACATCACACACCAACAGAAGCATACTGGAATCATATAGTGATTACAGACCCACATATGTGTGTGAACACAGGAACCTGTGTCAGCGTATTAGACAAAGTCCCACACATCAGCGATAACTACATTACACTATGGATTACTTAGAGGATCCACCCATCTCTAAACAAACATACAATACATCCAATTGTGAAACAACACAATGCACACATCTGCAAGCGCCAGTCGTCCATGTACACACACTCAGTACGATTGCTCCTGTAAATCCACTATGCAGCCACTCAAAACAGCCAAACATCACTCAGCACAGAGAACCACAAATGCATGACCTCACACACAATAGTGGTAAACCACAACTACACTAGAACCAAACAGCCAGACCCACAATGTAAAGTGAGTGATTAGATATGCACACAAAATGCAATCACACTTGCACACACACCACAAGTGACACACACACATAGAGATGCACACATAGGCTACTAACAATACATAATGACCTATTCATCATGTTTTAACCAACTAATAGCTCTTTTAAACTTTGGCAACTGTTTTTTTTGGGTTATCCAAGAAAACTAAAAAAAAAAAAGATAAACACTGGATTTTATTAAAAGAGCGTAGCGTCCGTGCTTTCTGTATGACTACGGCAGGAAATAATTGCCCTGTCCTGAGAAAGAATGAAAGAAAACCTACTTACAAACTCACAGAATGGAATTCTTTGAGTTTTTGAGTTGCATTAATGGGCCTTATTTGTCACTCTTTTAGTAGAGATGTATGTAAGATGTTTTTAAGATAGAAATCACCTCATGTGTCTGGCTTGTAATTCACTCACTCCCAAACTCACTCCTGTTCAGCACCTGGACTTTCTCCATGAGGGGTGCTGTTGTGCTTTAGTATCAAATGTCAGTGTCCTTATTGTAGATTCCTGTCAGATTTAGGAAAGTATCATGAACGATGATTTTCTTATTACTTGCGTGTATTTTGATGAATGACAATCACCCGTGAAATACTAAGCACATTCATGGCATGGTTGATTTCCACTCTGATGCCCACAAAGCTTCATAAAACTTCACAGAAAGTTAAAAATGACACAGTGGCAACTAAACAGTGAAATAGCACCTCCTAAATCGTACAGGAATGCAGCAGATGACAGCATTTCTTTAGTCCCTATTGAATGGCTAGTCTCTTTTAATTTATGGGTTTCCTTTTGATTGCTTTTCTTTTCTTTGATCATGCAATTTTTTTTTACAAATACATTTATTTACATGGAATTTGACAACTGAGTCCCATTAAGTGTTTATGCCAGGGGTTTGTAACAAAATCTGTCTAAACAATAACCAAAAGACGCAACAACTATCCTTAGATAATATAACTGAGTTTTGTATAAAAGGCTTTCGGATTCTTTTCTCAGTACTGGAATTGTGTTAGAATTCTTTTCCATGGCAATAACCTATATGCTTTCTACAGTTATTGCTTTAAATGTATAAGACATGCTTGAAGTTATTTAAGTGTACTGAAGAAGAAGAAGACAGAGAAGAAGAAAAGACAAAGAAGTAGCATCAATCCGTAAAACCCAGGGTCACTCAAGGACCTGAACTGGGAAACACAGAACATTGTATTTAATCAGTAGCTGTGCCGCCTACGTGCTCTGATATGATTTCTTGCTGTAGTACACTGTTGAAACTTGTCTGATGACATCTGAATACTGCACCCATGAAATTATGACACCAACATCAAGTATACCACCAAATTTTTTTAGTAAAATGGGCCTGCCAAATATAAGGCCTACAATCAAAAACTCAATTTAAAAAAAATGCAAGAATGAAAAATGTTTCATCACTACAAACACCAGGGTGGCCACTCTGTATGTTCAAGCAATAGATTCTCAGAAACCCTTAAATGTAGCTGCAGGCACATTTTAATTCATTCGCTTTTCATCTTCATTTCTAATTATCTAATCACTCAAATGCTTTTAACAGAAGGCATAGCAAGTAAGTCCAGGCTTGTTATGACTGGAGTGAACCCAGGTTATTTATTTCACGAACCATGGAAATACAATGGAGCAACACTACCACCTGTAGGCTGTTTGGAGAACTTATTAATGGATCACACCAACCCAATAATAGGTGGAGGGAGGGTAGACGAGGCCAATCTTGGGGTGGCACTCTAAAAATGCTATACAGCATACAGAAATTTCAGGGTGCACAAGGTAATACAAAGATAAAGACATAATAGTGTATAATATATTGCATGCTGTTGAATTGGTTGGCTGATCTCATGTGCGATCAAATTATGACATTCAGCTTATGGAATCATTGATTAAACATTAATTGATCAAATTCCAATTTGAATGCATCATTACCAATAACCAGTGGGTTATTACCAATTACCAGTGGGTTGCTTAAACACAAATACTATTTATCAGTTGGTAAAATTTCATTTCTGTCCAGCATATCATATGTATTCAAATGTAAATGTCAAAATTCTCAGTGGCCAGAAATTTGACAAGTGGCTATAATTCAAGGTAAACATTGATCAGCCATAACATTAAAGCCAGCTCTTTGTATCTACACTCCTTCTCCATTTTTATCAGCTCCACTGACCCAGTTTTACAGATAGAGACTGTAGTCCATCTGTTTTTCTGCAGATTTTGTTAGCCCCCTTTTATGCTGTTCTTCAGTGGTCAGGACCCCCACAGGACCACCACAGAGCAGGTATTACTTGGGAGGTGGATAATTGTCAGCACTACGGTGACCCTGATGTGGTGGTGGTGTGTTAGTGTGTGTTGTGCTGGTACGGTTGGATCAGACACAGCAGTGCTGCTGAAATCTCTACCTACCTAGTAGATGTAAAGTCAGAGACAGTAACTCATCTATTGATGCACAGTTTGTGTCAGTCTTCCACTAGCCCTTCATCAGTGGTCACAGAATGATACCCACAGGACACGGTTGGGTGGAAATATTAGGTTGGTGGACTATTCTCAGTCCAGCTGTGACACTGAGGGTTTAAAAACTTCAGCAGCACTGTAGTGTCTGATCCAATCGTACCAACACAACACACACTAACACACAACCAGCACATCAGGGTCACTGCAGACAATCATGGGAAAAAATTGTCACACACACATACACACACACACACACACCGTTCTACATTAACGTTAGCTTTAGTTTTACTCAGCTATAGCTTTTATTTCCAAACTGTTAATACAATTAACAACTAAACACTACCAAATAATAAAATATTACCATACATTATATGATTGTTAAAACTGTGTAAACGTGTGAGCCATATTTATATTTATATGTCAGGAACCTACACAAAGTTGCCTATAATATTGAAGTGTATGTGTGATTGCTGGTGCAGTCAGCTGTCAACAGAAATCCATACTTATTTGAATGAAGTCCACTTGTAAACAGCAATATGTGGGTTTGCAAGAATTTTTCTTGATTTTCTTATTTTAATTGTTTTAATTTTATTGATGATGTAGAGATATTGTTATACAGGTGCAAGAATCTTTGTGAACATTGTTAGCACCATAAAACCTATTAGTTTCACTTCATACTGGTGTGAACTTGTCCTGCGCGTCCGCATAACTGAGTGTGTACTTCTCTAGGTCTCAACCCACTCACTCCCGAGTCATAGGGTCGAACCACTGGCATTTAGATTTTGATTTTGATTTTTAGAAAAATAAGTGACAGCTTTTTGACAAGAAGAATGTTCAAGCATGTCAGGATCTTGTGCCTGAGCCTCACAAGCAAAATGTCACAATTCTCAGTGGCCAAAAGTTCTACAAGTGGCTATAATTCAAGATATACGTCGATTAGCCTTAACATTAAAACCAGCTCCTTGTATCTACACTCTTTGTTCATTTTATCAGCTCCACTGACCATACAGGTGCACTTTGTAGTTTTACAGATAGACACTGTAGTCCATCTGTTTTTCTGCAGACTTTGTTAACCCCCTCTTATGCTGTTCTTGAGTGGTCAGGACCCCCACAGGACCACCACAGAGCAGGTATTATTTGGGTGATGGATGATTGTCAGCACTGCAGTGACCTTGATGTGGTGGTGGTGCGTTAGTGTGTGTTGTGTTGGTACGATTGGATCAGACACTGCAGTGCTGCTAAAGTTTCTAATCCCTGTGTACACTCACTGTCCACTCTATTAGACACACCTACCTAGTTGCTCCACCTTGTAGATGTAAAGTCAGAGACAGTAACTCATCTGTTGCTGCACAGTTTGTGTTAGTCGTCCACTAGTCCTTCATCAGTGGTCACAGGATGATACCCACAGGACACTGTTGGCTGGAAATATTAGGTTGGTGGACTATTCTCAGTCCAGCAGTGACACTGAGGGGTTTAAAAATTTCAGCAGCACTGCTGTGTCTGATCCAATCGTACCAGCACAACACACACTAACACACCACCACCAAATCAGTGTCACTGCAGTGCTGACAATCATGGGAACAATCTGTCTGTCTCACGAGTCTTCCTCTGCACCATCCCACACACAAACCCCGGAGTTCTACACTAACGTTATGTTGGCTATCGTTTTAGTCAACAATGCTTAATTGGCAAGCTTAACTTAACAAACATGAATTAGTTAAATGTTTTATACTAAAACTGTGAGAGATCTTAGAAGAATAACCAATACTTAATTTCCAAACTGTTAATACAATTAACTACTAAACCCTGTATGTTCCTTCCCTTACATTTCATCCTCAGTCCACACACAGACACACACACACACACACACACACACACATATACAAACTGCAAGAAGTGTCCCAGCCAGCATGTTCAAGTGGGCCCCACATGGGATTTACCTGGGTTTATCGGGCTTAATCTGGGCTTGGGCTCAAT
>JAOVVG010000010.1:4944113-4954113 GCA_028566375.1 Leptodoras nelsoni
GTACACACTTTTATCATAAGATACTTAAGCTGTAGAGTAAATACGTGAATGTGTTAGCTTAGCTGTGTGGTTACTTCATTCAAGAAAATCTGCTGTCTTCTGGGTTCCTGTGTCTGGGCCACGGGGGCGAGTGTGTATAATTGCTGCTAACACTCCTTTTACTTTCAGTTGTATAGTTACATGGAAATAGTACTTGGTCGTGTTTCTGTTTGGACTTAAATAAAATTTAAATAAACCTGAAGTTGTCCAACAAGTAGAATTCCTTCCTTAAATAGATGATAGCTTGTGTCCTGGACCCTCCACTCAAACCTTTATGAATCATTTCTATTTTGGAAAAGAGGGACATAAGGACTGCACTGGAGTGTTTCAAAACCAATAACCCCAGTCTTTCAGAATGACCCAAAGCCTACAATCCTAAGGGTCCTTGTCACCTTGAAATCTGCTGCTTATGAATTGTCTCCATCCAGTCTGACACAGTTTGAATAAATTTGACAAGAAAAATGTGCAGCAATGGCAGGATCTAGATGTGCACATTACTTGTCTATTATTAATTTTATACCCAAGCCTCATGACAAGCATTGCACACATGCCAAATAAACTAACATTTTCTGTCACAGCAATAATAATAATCACTTCAGTTCTGGGTGTAAGACTACAAAATATCAGTATAATATTTTTCTTTCATTTTTTTTACAATAATTTATTATCCTAACTATATCCTACATTTATAAAGGCTATAGTTGTCATTTGTTTCTAGTCTCATAGGCCTACATCATTACATCATTATTGAGAGGCTTGGAACAAACAAACAAAAACTGTGGACTGTCTGTTGTTTTTAATTAAAAGTACTTACTTGAGTGTTTTAAATGTGGATACTTTTTTGAAAACCCTTTTCTCAAGTAGATTTTTGGCTCTATAGTTCAACGTTTAACACTTTTAATTGACAAAAAGTCTCACACTGGGCCCATACTCTGTTTTTTTGTAAGTCTACTTTACCCCCTCTAACATTAAACAGTAAAATCCTGAATTCTCAAAATTGGGATTATGTCATTAATTTAAAATATAATCATATAACAATATTAAAGTGTTTGCGTGATTGCTGTTAAAACCCTATATTACAGAAGCCACATCTTTAGTTAAATGGAGTTCACTTGCATGCAGTTAGTGTCACGTGACCTCAATATAAGCACTAAAGAGCGTGGTGGAAATTTATCATGAAATAAACAGCATCGTAAAAATAAAGTAAGTAAGAAAACAATGCTGGGAACAAATTATAACAAATGCTGAATATCCCTGAATATAGAGCGCCATTCAATTCATTATTAAAAAGAAAGGGACCATAATATGGCGTAATCCTCAGTCTTGCAGCAGATGTAAGAAGCTGCTCACAGCACAAACACAGCCTGCGATTAGGGCAAAGGCATTAGGATGGAAACAGAGACCTTCTAGCTCTGCGGTAAGCAGGATTTATATCAGACGCAGAAGTGCATATTGGCAAATAGTTATTATACAGGTCAGACTTTGTTACACAGGTGCACAAACTTCCTTCCATATATGAATATTGTATATTTTGACATATTGCTCCATCATTGTATAATCACAATGAACAGAGTTACCTTAGATAAATAAGCTGTAGAGAGAATTACTGGTTGTGCCAATATAGCTAAGTGATTACTTCGTCATTGGTAACACCTGAGTTTCCAGGTCGGGCCATCAGAGCTGTTCGTTTTAATCATTTCTAAAATAATAACATTTCTAAAACAAATAAACTCGTTGCAAATAAAATTATATAAATAAAAAGAATTAGTGATAGTATCAATGCTAACATTACCCGTACTTTTATTTTGTTTTATTTTTACACGGAAATATAACTTGATAGTGATTCATTAAATAAACCCAAAGAGGAGCAACAAACACAATTTCTTCCTTAAACAGATGATAAATGAGTTATAAGGTAATGCATGGATGGTGTACCAGCCAGATTCATGAGGTACTCTGCATCTAAAAAGGAGGTACCCTGCTAACTTAGTATTGAAAAATACTAAAACTTTTTTAAAACCTTTTTTTTCTCAAGTAGATGTTATACTAATTTTAACTGAGTAAAATTTCTGAATCAATTTCTTTCAGTATTGGCAGAAGCAGACATGCTTACTTGTTAAGTAGACTGTAGAGCAAGTTGCATTTTGCGTCGGTTTAGCCAAGCGGTTACTTCCTCAGAAAAACTCTCTCTACTTCCGAGAATTCAGGGATCGAACCGCTGGTGCTCTCCGACGTGTTAATCATCATCTTAAGATTAAAAAATCTTAATTGATGATTATCTTTTTGGTAAAATTGTTAGGGCTAGTACTCGTCCTAAGTTCAGTTTGTAATATTGTTACACGGCAAAGTAACGTTTGGTACTTTTTAGGACCATTTGTACATTTTAAAATCTATTTTCTTACATTTCTATGTCTAATAGAAAAAAAAAACACTCCCCAGATTGTCCACAAACATATCGGATGAATATATGTCAGACACGGAAGTGTTAATTTACAGTTATGTCAGTGAACAAAAATCGTCTTTTATCACGTGTGAATACTGTCACTTTTCCGGCTCCATACGTTACATTCACTTTGTATCGTCACCATCTAAAGCGTTAGTGTAGCTGTGTGGTTACTTCATTCAATAAAATCTGCTGTCTTCTGGGTTCCTGTGTCTGGGCCACTGGGGCTGTCTGACGGTTTAACTATTTCTAGAAAAAAAAGGTTTTGGGTTGGTCAGTTCAGATAGACACTGAAAATATTTTCTCTGCCCTTTTATCGGTTAAATAAAGGTAAAATACTGATGATTAAATTACCGCGCTCCGTAGGGCTTAGGCATGGGGATGTGTTTTAATACTTACCTAGCAGGGGCAAGACCATGATCAAGAAGGTGGTTTGCCCAAAGTGAGGCTTGGCCATTGCACTCAGGCTGTGCTGACCCTGGGAAAAGAAGTCGGGCCTGTAGGGTGGATGTGGAAGCATCGGAATGTTTTTTTGCAGCCAAAGTGTGACTTGGTGCGTTTTCATGATGATTCATGAAAATCCTCTTCCTCTTAACTCATTTAGATTGTTCCAGTGACTAGGCTCTTGATCAGGATTTCCCAAAAACAAGACAGAATTTCATTCTCATTACTTGCGCTCCCAGTACTGGGTAGTTTAAAACATTACATGTTTGCTTTTTTCACCATGTTGTCTAACATTTCTTTTCTTTTTTCAAATAGTTACGTTTCGTTGATTTCGTACAGTATGCATCTTCGTTCAACGTTCAAACACCTGTTTTACACTGATCTTCAGTCAAAAGTCCTAGCATCTTGCCACTAGATGGAGCTCTAAGACTGCGGAAAGAAACCGAAAGCATAATGGATCAAGAAAGAGTCCTCGGATCTTTTTTTCCTCGGTAAATCCTTCAGTCTAAATACTTATGCAAGTTGTTTTAGCATATAAATAAATGTCCCATGGTACACTATCAGAAATGATGTATCAAACTGTGCACTGATATTGTACTATCAAGGATACAGCTTTTATAGACTTCTTTCTTTCACCTGGAAATGTGAATATAGTAAAGCTTTAAACATAATTTACTGCTCATGTACCTTTAGATTTATTCTAAAACTATAGGTTTTAGAATATGCAAATGCACCCAGCAAAAAGTTACCTTTAGTTCTGAGAGTATACTATAATGTAAAAAAAATTTTTTGGCTATATAACAGACATTAGATTCTAGGTATGATATAAAAACATGACACTGTCTATGTTTTCTCTAAAGGCCTGTTCTTGAATGGGTTAATGAAAAAAAGGTCCTGGGAGTTATTTTGCATACTTACAGTGGGTCTAATATAATCGTTATGTCAGATTAAAATAAGGACAAATGCCAGACTTTCTACTGGAAAGATAAATTGCAGACCCTACATTGTGTGGAAACTGGCACCAAACCATTTTTTCAAGAAGACAAGACTGCAGTTCTCTTTGTGAAGATGGAGAGCATACAAGAATGGTTTTGTCCTTTTATACATTTTTACAAATACACCAGAGTGCATATAAAAGTTTACACACCTGGTAAAATGCCATTTTTCTGTTTTGGATGTGAAAAATGCATCCAAGTTTAATAATTTTAGAGCTTCATTAAGCTCTTTATGGACTATGGCTTTCGCCATAAGATGCAACAAGTAAATGTCAGTAAAATCCTTGTAGAACAGCTGAATGTTATAGGGGGTTAATCAGAGTCACTTTGCAAAATGCATTATATTGGCAAAAGTATTCACTCATCTGCTGTCACACGTATATGACATTTTTAATCCATAGGGTTTAATATGATGACAGTCCACCCTTTGCAACTATAACAGCTTAATTTCTTCTGGGAGCTAAGGAACCGAGCCCAACTCCTGAAAAATAACCCCCACCATAATCCTCCCTCCACCAAACTTTTCACTTGGCACAAGTGCAGTCAGACAAGTACCATTCTCCTGACAACCGCCAAACCCAGATTGCAAGGTGGAGAGTGGTGATGGGCTTTACACCACTGCATCTGATGTGTTGCATTGCACTTGGTGATGAGGCACTATGTGCCTCAGCATCCGCTGACCCCGCTCTGTCATTTTACATGGCCTACCACTGGCTGAGTTGCTGTCGTTCCCAATCACTTCCACTTTGTTATAATACCACTGACAGTTGACTGTGGAATATTTAGTAATGAGGAAATTTCATGACTGGAATTGTTGCACAGGTGGCATCCTATCATGGTACCAAGCTGAAATTCACTGAGCTCTTGAGAGCGACCCATTCTTTCATTCTTTCACAAATGTTTGTAGATGCAGTCTGCATGCCTAGGTGCTTGATTTATACAACTGTGGTCATGGAAGTGATTGGAACACCTGAATTTAATGATTTGGATGGGTGAGTGAATACTTTTAGCAATATAGTGTACGTTAGTGTACTACATTTAAAATTATTACTTGGTATAAAATGTTGTATTGAAAAATCTATTTGAGTTCACTAAATGAAAACCCTGAGACATTGCCATCTTAACACCTTTTCACTTTTTACTTCTTTCTATTGCCCAGAAGCTTCAATTCAAAGCTTCTGAATTTAGTGTTTTTGGTGTTTTGGCCTTGGATATATCTAATGTTCTCTGTTAGTCTTCCCACAGATTCTGTTTCTGAGTGAACAGCTATTTCAACAACTTTTTGGTTAAATATCTTTTTGTGGGATCAAATATCTCTTTGATAGGGAGGTCAGGGTATGTTTTTTTTTATTAACAGTGCAGTTTGATGTTTCATAGAGCTCAGCTATACTTTCATGATTGTTTTCATGACTCATCAACAGATCTCTTTACAATTAGCACCCAGGTACTGACCCATTTAGTCTAACAAGGTTGTTAAGCCTAAATATTTTACCTTAACAACAATATGCCTATATAATTATAATTATGGTAATAATAAATAAATAAATAGCCTAATTATTATAATTATAATCTGCTAATAATTCAAAATGATTGTCTACATTTTGAGACTGATTTAGTTTATTTTATAATTAGTCCAATATACGGAACAAAAAAGTGCTGTTTTTTTTTAAAGAAATGTTTATTAATGTATAAATGTAAGCAGTTTTCGGAATTAGTTGTTGTTTGAAATCATCGTAATTCAAAACTAGGACAATTCTACAAACATCTATCTTTTGTTACACAGCAAAGTTACATCCCTTAAGAGGCTCGTTTATCCCCGTGCTTCAACAAAGCTGTGATTGTTCCCAAAATCCAGTAGATGGCGCTCAAGGATAATGTTTGAAAAATAAAACAAACGGGCTTTTTGCACAGTTGTACAAAGATTAGACAGCACAACATAGCCTTTACGTATATACCTGATGTTTTAATTGGATACAAAAACTCAAACTCGTCAAAATAAAGCATCAAATGTGGCAACTAAGGAAGTATTAGAAAAACATTTAATACTTTAGTAGCACTAATAGTATGGCTACTTCATTATAGACTGATTGCCATTAATTACCGCTCCGGGAACTAATTAGTTATTGGGTATTAATCTGGCTGTATAGCCTATATCTGGTGCTCTGTAGTGGTTTTACCGTATCACAGTCTGTGTTACAGTGCGGTGGTGTGGTGACAGTAATGGCCTTTGTGCTCCACCGGGTTTAAAGGCTCGTGTTATGCATGTTAATGTGTGCGCCCAGTGACCCAGTCGGTGCAGCTCGAGTGCGCCTGGATTATTATTTTCCCCCACTAAACATTTGTATTCTTGAGTTGGAGTAACGCGGCTGATCCCGGATAGCTTCTCTCTAATCCTCCACGCCGTTAATTAAAAACGAAGAAGTCGAAAGTAGTGGTACTCACTGTAGTTTTTTTTTAAAGCAGTGCAATCATTTCGGTTGGGGCTTAACCATCTGCTTGAGGTTAAGTCTGGCGACAGATTGTGTTCAGGATATGTTTAAATCTTCCTGGGTAGATTTTTTTACTCTTCTGAAGCCACGGTAACGGGGTTCAGTGAGTTCATTTAACATAACCGTCTGCCTCCCGTGCTTTTATAATTAACTGAATATGAAGAAATATGCTCCAAAGCATGCGTGTGCGTGCGTGAGTGTGTGTGTGTGTGTGTGTAAGAGAGAGAGAGAGAAAGAGAGAGAGAGGGGGGTGAGTGAGAGAGAGAGAGAGGGAGTGAGTGTGTGTGTGTGTGTGTGTGAGAGAGAGAGAGAGAGAGAGAGAGAGAGAGAGAGAGAGAGAGAGAGAGAAAGAAAGAGACAGCGAGAGAGAGAGAGACAGAGAGAGAGAGAGAGAGAGAGAGAGAGAGGAGGGGCAGGCACTTGCATGCTGACAGGACTGTGTGCCTTCAAATGAGTTTGTTATAATAAGGACTTACGAAGATTATCGTTCAGATTAAGGATTGCACTTTATCAAATATGTCAGATATTCAGAGACGAAAAACTTAATTTAGTCTCTTCAAAACAAAAACCATACAAACATCTTAATTCATACTTTCATAAATCTTCGTTCTCTTTATAGTCTGTTGGGAAGGATTAATGGCAAAATACATGAGTGCGTAAACACCACTATAAACCAGCAATGTTTATGTATATAGGCTATTTAAGGATCCTATGTGCACTGAATTTTAGAGTGATCAGAACCTTGGTTGCTAGATTATAAACTCAAGGTCTCCGAAGGGGAGGAAGAAAAACAGTTACGGAACACTTATTACCAGATCTGGTCATGCTGGTTAAAGTGCGTTTTTCAGCGCGGCGGTGAGCGGGTTAATCGTGTATATACAGTAATTATGCTCAGCACTCTGAGGTCTTCCGCCAATAAACGACGCCCCCCTCCCTCCTTCCCCATTCTTCCCGACCCCGTTCGCACACATTCCTCAAAAACCTCCAATACTCTGTAAAATCAAAGTGCGAGCCTCCCCTGCTCACACACAACGCACCCACACACGCGCGCGCGGGGAGCGCAGCGCTGACAGACGCATCGCGCCTCTCCTAAGGATCTTACCACTTTTTTCTAAAATAATTTATTTAGACATTCCACGTAGGCATGATGACACAATGTCAACTATTAAGCATCTTATTTATTTTTAATTTATTTTTTCACTTTTAACAACTTACGCGCCTGGTCACCTAGGATTCTGGGCTTAACCGAGATGGATCAGGGACCCAAGAGGAGGCAATGGACATCAGCAAGGTCAGCTTTTCGCCTGCTCATGTGTGTGTGCGCGCTGGACCGGGTGCTTTCCCAGATTCGGTACTCGGTTCTGGAAGAGCGCGAGCACGGCGCATTTGTTGGTAACATTGCCGAGGACTTGGGCTTGGATGTCGCCAGGTTGTCTGCCAGGCGATTCCGTATAGTGTCCGGAGCTCGGAAACAGTATTTAGAGGTCAATTTGGAAAACGGGATTTTGTTTGTGAACGAGAAGATTGATCGAGAGGAATTATGCGAACAGAGTCCGGTTTGTTTCTTGCACTTGCAGGTGGTCATTGAAAACCCACTGGAACTGTACCGAGTGGAAGTTGAGATATTAGATGTTAACGACAACGCACCGAGTTTTCCGTGGACCGAGTTCAATCTAGAGGTTACCGAGTCTGCCGCACCGGGCTCACGGTTCCCGCTCGAGAGCGCACAAGACCTAGACGCGGGATCCAACTCGCTCCGCTCGTATCTGCTGAGTGCAAACCAACACTTTGTGCTGGACGTGCAAACGCGCAACGACGGGAGCAAGTTCGCAGAACTCGTGCTGGAGTCTCCCTTAGACCGAGAGAAGCAGAAAATGCACGAAATGGTCCTAACCGCCGTGGACGGCGGCTCTCCGCTGCGCTCGGGCACTGCTCAAATCATGGTTACGGTACTGGATGCGAACGATAACGTTCCAGTATTTGACAGATCTGTTTACCGGGTGAGCCTGGTGGAGAACGCACCGAGAGGAACGCTAGTGCTCAAGCTTAACGCCACGGATCTGGACGAAGGCTCCAACGGCGAGATCGTCTATTCATTCAGCGGCCATGCACCGTTGAAAGTGCGCGAGCTGTTCAGTGTAGATTCTTTTTCGGGTGAAATTCGGGTAAAGGGGATTGTAGACTACGAAAAAGCCAGCGTCTACGAGCTCTATGTGCAGGCTAAGGACAAGGGTCCCTCGGCTGTGGCAGTTCACTGTAAAGTGCTTGTCGATATATTGGATGTGAATGACAACACACCAGAGGTCATCCTGACCTCTGTCTCCACACCTGTTCAGGAAGACGCGCCTCCGGGGACCGTAATAGCTGTCATCAGCGTCATGGACCGTGACTCCGGGGAAAACGGAGCAGTGGACTGCCAGATCCCCAGCCACTTCCCCTTTAGGCTTCACTCGTCCTTTAAAAACTATTACACTCTGGCGACTACCGAATTTCTGGACAGAGAGTCGGTAGCCGAATACAACATCACTCTCACCGCGCGAGATTTAGGCTCTCCACCACTCTCCACCGGCAAAACTATTCATGTTCTTGTGTCGGACGTTAATGACAATCCTCCGCGTTTCCTTCAGCCGTCCTACACTGTCTATGTGACTGAGAATAACGCACCAGGCGCTTCTATTTGCTCTGTGAGCGCAGTCGATCCGGACTCTAACCAGAACGCATATCTTTCCTACTCAATTCTGGAGGGTCAAATAAGGGGCATGCCTGTGTCCACGTATGTTTCTATTAACTCGGACAATGGCAACATTTACGCTCTTCGCTCCTTCGACTACGAACAGCTCCGCAACTTTCAGATACGAGTTCAGGCGCGGGACGCCGGTTTCCCGCCGCTGAGCGGAAACGTGACTGTCAGCGTGTTTGTGTTGGACCAGAACGACAACGCACCACTAGTCGTTTCCCCGCTGCCAAAGAACGGCACGGCGGCTACTGAGACGGTGCCAAGGTCGGCGGACGCAGGCTACCTCGTAGCAAAAATTACAGCGCTGGACGCGGACGCCGGGCAGAACTCTCGCCTCTCGTACCAGGTGCTGCACGCCACAGACCCGGGGCTATTCAGCATTGCGCTTTACACAGGTGAAATTCGAACCATCCGCCGCTTCGTAGACAAAGACGCCACGAGGCACAGACTCGTTATATTGGTCAAGGACAATGGACAACCCTCTCTTTCGGCCACCGTATCCCTTATTCTGACGCTAGTGGACGGCGTGCCGGAGTCGCTGTCAGAGCTCGATGACCATGCTGTCAGTCGCCGAGCTCCTACTAACCTCGCCCTCTATCTGATTATCTCTTTGAGCGTGGTATCGATCATCTTCCTAGTAGCTATAATTGTGCTGGCAGCGCTGAAGTGCTACAAAGACCGGGACTGTACTGGCGGTTTCGCTCTGTCCTCTATCGGCTCTGCGTGCTGCACACTCGAATCCGAGCCGCCTGCCGAAGCATGCAAAAAGTCCAACCTGAATCTACAGATATCCAGCGGGACGAAGGTGCCCACGAACTGTGTGGAGGGTAGTACCGGAACCACGGCGCAGAAC
>JAOVVG010000010.1:4962457-4973731 GCA_028566375.1 Leptodoras nelsoni
ACCGGAGTACCCGGAGGAAACCCACGTGAACACGGGGAGAACATGCAAACTCCACACAGAAATTTCCCAGGTCGCCCGATCGAACCCGGGTCCTTCTTGCTGTGAGGCGATAGCGCTATCCACTGCGCCACCGTGCCGCCCAGTAGGCCTTGGTGATCAGAATAAATTACTCTTTTTTTCCTTTAATGATCTGCTTTTACTCTCACATGCATTTATCAGCATCCTCACTGTTTAAATGCTTAAATACGGAATAATCCAGCCAGCAATCATAATAGGAAAATATTATCACCATGATCCTAAATGTCAGTAATGTGGAGTTATAATTACATTTGAATTGATAACAGGTGAAACTTGACATGTATGAGTTAATTCTTACAGACTATCAGCGAGACTTCTAAGAAGAATTCAGGTAGATGAAACGCTGTGGCCAGATAGCCATGCAGGTTTGGTTGAGCTGTGATTTTATATTCCTATTTCACATTCATTTGTGCATTACAGTAATTTATTATTAACTGTTTTGTATTTTTTTAAGTTCTACATTATGGCTGCTGTGTCTTACATGCATGTAATGTGGTATCATGGAAGGATGGCTAACTCAGTCTGTACTTGTTGGATAAAAAGTTAAAAAGAGGATTTATTAGAAAAAGTATAGCATGCAGAGTGCTGAAAAGTGACAGAGCACTCTGTCTGTATCTTACCCTGGGGAGGTATATATACAGCACAGAGAGCGATATGTGTTTGTAGTGTGTGTGTGGTGTGTGTGTGTGATATGCGTGTGTAAGGGCCCTGAGTCTCAGACCTGTTGTTGGATAACAGCAAGGTCATCCCTGAATGTGTGTGTGTCTGTAGAAACAAGTATAGCTATGTGGAGACAGGGAGATAAGACTGTATATCAACATGTCACCAGATCCCAATGTCCACGAGGAAAGAACAACAAGAGATGTACAGAACATTTAATCACATAGAGTCTAACAGTGATCCTAATGCATAGAACTGTATTGCATAGCCGTATATATTGCCCTTAATAATTAATAATTCTGTCACATTTCTGCCTTTTTATCATCCCCATAATAATAATAAAATAAGATAAATAAGAAAACAAAATACAACTATGTAAACATCAGTAACATGAATTAACATCAGTGCCCCTATTGTAACAATTATGCTAAGTCTGGTTTTGCCATTGGTTTGGCCATTGTAGGACACTGAGGTATTCAGCAAGCTAAAAAGTGATCCAGTCAAAATAATGTGTCTGTAAATTTACAGTATTCTAGAAATGTAAGCCAATGGGTCAGGGTCTTCTGGCTCTGCATCATCATAGTCTGGGTCATGCCTATAGGTCGTGGTACCCAGTCAGGCCTAGGGTTTAAGTCAGGATAGTTTTAAAAACATGTTGGGTGGTACAGCTTGTCATTTAAGAGTGTAATATCATGTGCGTGTGGTGCGAGGTGCCGCTTGTGTGCGTTTTGATTTCAGACTATTAGCCTCTGATTAGAGTCTATGGGTGTGCAGCCTGTTCCACTTTCAAAAGTCTCCCTGCATTGTGTTTTTCACACACAATTATTTTTTTGGTAAAATGTGAGTAGTTATGTCAATTTAGCAAAGTAGGGACCTGCAAAGAAGGTGTGTTAGCAGCCTCTGTTTTGGGAAAAGCATAGTTAGTGATGGGGAGTTGTACAGATGTACAGAACACTTAATCACATCCAGTCTAACAGTGATCTGTAAAGCACAGATCTGTAACGCACTTACATATTACCCTTAATAATGAATAATTCTGTCCCAGTGGAAAATGCACATATGGTACATTAAAAAAAGCATTGAAGAATTGTGGATGAGTATGTTACTGTAAAATTGGATTGTCTTTTGACAAATACAGTGCAGTAGTCTACAAAGGACTTTACCGCTTAAGATTTGAGGGAAGAAATTAAACTAATGCATACAAATTCAGTGCTCTCTCTCTCTCTCTCTCTCTCTCACTCCCTCTCTCGGAAAAAAATATCTAGACTTTTGGTTTTTGCTGCCCAAGTTACTGAATTTTGTGTGTAAGTTTTGCTAATAGTCTAATTGTTGTGGTACTTTTTACCTTTAATGTTTGAGAACTTTAGTGTTTTGGGAAATGTGCCAAACCTCCTGAGAAAGATTGCAATGCTTTACATGAATATTACATACAATGATTAAATGCAAATGTACACTAAAAGAATTCACAGTTTACACCCATGTGTAACAAAATCCAAACTGTTTGATGTCTAATATTTTAAGGAGGTGCATGTCATGCAGTGAGAATACATTTTTAATTGCTGACCTTTGACCTTGTGGAGGTAAAGCAGGCAGGTTAATTTAGTCCTCTATGAGTGTCAAAATAGTTCTTCAGTTACCATGGCAACACCTGTATGTCTGACCACTACTTATTGTATCCTGGTTTCTGTGTTTTCACAAACTGTCAAGTTTAGTAGCGTCTTAGTAGCGGTTATGACAGCACACAGTAGGTGTGTTTCATGTTTGTTATGCTCTGCAGTGGAAAATAGGCCTAAGATATGAAAATCTATAAACCCTTCCCAACAAAAAAAGAAAGAAATATTTGTATTAATTTGAGTAATAACTTTGTCTGTATTAAGGTCACATTCAAAAGTGCATTAACTGTGTCTTCACTGGCCTGAATGAAGATAAAGCAATATGACTTATGACCTATGAGAGAGATAAATAACTGTATACCACATAGTAGTTGACCAAATAAACACCACATAGTACCACTAGAATTCCCTAATGTGCCATAATGTTATGTTTGTCTCAGCCTGTTTCCTGTTGTATTTCAATGAAATACTCAATAATACAATTTTGTTTTGCTATCCTTGTGACGACATTTCAGTGGCATAATTATTAATGCAGATAATTTATGATATACCTAAACCTAACCAGAAACATAACCTTAACCTCAGTAAGGAGGTTTAAAAACTATAAAAAACAGCTTTCCTCTTTGTGGCCAGCCATATGTCTCGACAAGGTCAGAATTACTCAATATTGTTATACTTGTGTGTCTTTTTGCACTTTTGCACACACACACACACACACACACATGCTCACACAAATGTCAGCATTTATCATACCATGTTTTTAAAGAAACTAGTGATATGATCGATAAAATGGTCATTAAAATGACATTTATTGTATAAGCCATGATTTTTTAAAATCTTTTCAAGAAAGGTATACATTACAACTTCTGTCGATTGAAAAAAGAGTTTCTGCAGTTGTGGACTTCTGCCGCTAGAGGTCGCTTATGTGACACATGCAAGCAATCCAAACTATTTAAACCTCAATATAATTTTCATGGATTAATTTACAATCTAATCAAATATAATACAAATTTAATAGTACAAATCGGAACATCAAATAGCCAGATCACAGATATAATATTTCTTTGCAGAGTCTCATTTTCAGACACACACAAAAAACTCCTTAATCTCAGTATTCTGTCTGACACTACTGCTAGGTTATACATGTTTCATAAAAGGCCATCAGATTATGATCTGTGATGATGATCCCTCTGACTTCTGCACTGATCTGAATGAGAGAGAGAGAGAAAGAAAAAGAAAGAAGGTGAAAGACACAGACAGTAACATATCCATGCAGTACAGGGTACACAATTTCAGATAAATTTTTTATTTTATAATTTCTGCATTCTGAAATCCAACAAACGTTGTTTGTGAAATATATTTGTATGTCAGTAAAGAAAGTGTAAAATGCATTACTTAATAGACTACTTTTTAGACGATTAAACAGGCTGCTGGTATATGCATGAACCAATCAATCAATCAGTCAAACTATCTATCTATCTTAAAAAATTTAGACAGACAGTAACCAGAATTAAACATTATGATAAAGTCTAACATAGGGCTGATCCCATTTCTTAGTCAACACGACTGGACTGGACAGCCTCACTACATAAACTGTAGTCTATAATGTCTAATAGTGCATTATGCGGTTACTTGAATGCCATTTGAGTTTCAAACCCAGGAATTTAGCATGCTAAATATATTAAATATATTTAATAAGACAAAAGTGGATATTAAATTACATTTATAAAGTATATACTTGGAAAGTATTGCATTCCATATAATTTTAGCTGTTAAAAATTTGGTTACCAAAAACTACTAAAATTATTTTAAATAAAAATGCCATCATGATTTTTAAAAACATATAACCTGTAACATGTAACATAGCAAGCTCTGAGTGTACTCTAAAACCGGGAGAGATTGACAGGAAGAGAGACAGAAAGGGGCCACACACAAAAACCATGGTTTAGACAGGAAGCTGGATTTCAGGAATCTCAGAGTGAAGAAATAAATAGTAACTCTGACAATAGCATCTGGAACATATCTTACAGAGATTTTTTGTCCCAAGGCCTGCATTCTTCTTCCTCTATCTGTGTCACAACAAACTTTACCCATCTCATGATTTCATGATTTCTCCATCAGACACACAAGATGCAGTGTTTGCATTTTGTTGCACAGATTCTAAATTAAAAAAAAGAAACGGCTAATCTGATGAAGGTCAGGTGAAGATATTTCATGGCAAATGTGACACTAAAATGCTTAGAAAAGTAAACATTTCAGGGATCATAAACCCAATAGACTATTTCTGAAATATGAGCCATACTCTTTCATAGGAAATTACAGTGGTTATGAACATTGTGAGACCTTTACAGTAGACTAAAAATACACAACCAGAAAAGTTTAGCTCAACAGCTTTCCAAATTTAGCACTTGCTCTGTTTAAAGGAATATTCTGACATTTGCTTATACTGACCTATTTGCTTCCTTGGAGAGAGAAATGAGAAGCTCAATGTTGTTTAGACATGAAACTGAACATGGCATAAGAAGTGGAAAAGAGGGAAACAGTTATTCTTGTACAGGGTGTTTATACAGTGGTTTAGAATACATAGAAATACATAGAAAGTATTCTCATTCATTTCATTTTGCAGACTTTATTGTATTGATTTCAGTTAATACAACTGATATTTTCCCCATCAATGTACACTCAATAATCTTAAATATTAATGTAAAAACGGGTTGTGGCATAGTTGAGCTGCTGCTGTGAAATGAGAGAAGCAGGTTGAACCAGCAGGTAAAGCATGATGATTATCATGTGTATCTCATTACCAGCAGATTAACTGTGTGTCTTTGTGCCTTTAGTTCATGCCATAGCCAAAGGAAGCGAGAGTAGTGATGTTAGCAGAGCATAGAGCAGACATGCCCATACTGTGAATTAGAACTTTTTCACTTTGATATTATATGTTATTAAGTGTAAGGAAATTGGATGCTCATTATCCATAATCAATATTTAAATCTACACTATGAAGTGAACACAAAGTAAAAAGGTCTGAATACTTTCTGAAGTGGCTGTATGGTGGGCACCATCATTTCTTGGAGTATCTGCTCATTATGTTAAAAAAATTACTTCAGCTTACACTCATCAACCACACTGCTCCCAGTGAAAATAAAGGCTTATAAAATACAACCTTCACTGGAAGAGGCATAAACTCTGTCTACATTGCACAATCACACAAGTTCACATGATGTGCTACTGCAAATGCATTCAGTGACACTGGCCTGAAACTACAACTCTGTAATCAGACTTTTTGCATTCATAGCATTTTTGCTTTTTGCATTCATAGCATCCTAGAATTGCAGTCATTAAGGATCCTTTACTGACATTGGGAAACAGTGTGTTTGTGTGTGTGTACACCAGTTAGAGAGAGAGATTCAGAGACAGTTTAAAATTCACAAAGATGGTAACCTATATAGCCAATATTATGTATATTCAATATGATATACATTATATCTTCTATAAAATAGTATTGAATATACTATATTAATATTTTTGACATATAGACTGTGATATATACACTCACCTGGCACTTCATTAGATACACCTTGCTAGTACCAGGTTTGACCACCTTTTGTCTTCAGAACTGCCTTAATTCTTTGTGAAACAGATTCAACAAGGTTCTGGAAACTTTTTTCAGGGATTGTGGTCCATATTGACATGATAGCATCTTGCATGCAGATTTGTCATCACATCCACAATACAAATCTCCAGTTCCACCACATCTCAAAGGTATTCTATTGGATTGAGATGTGGTGACTGTGGAGGCCATTTGATTACAGCAAACTCACTGTCATGCTCAAGAAACCAGTTTGAGATTATCTGAGCTTTGTGATATGGTGCGTTATTCTGCTGAAAGTAGCCTTCCGAAGATGAGTACACTGTGGTTATAAAGGGATGGACAATGTCAGCAACAATATTCAGGTAGTCTGTGGCATTTAAACAATGCTCATTTGGTATTAAGGGGCCCAAATTGTACCAAGATAATATCAACCACACCATTGCATCAAATTCTGACCCTACCATCAAAATGTCGCAGCAGAAATTCAAGACTCCTCAGACCAGGCAATGTTTTATGATCTTCTATTGTCCAGTTTTGGTGAGCCTGTGCACATTGTACCCTCATGCCTGTTCTTAGCTGACAGATGTGGCACCTGGCGTGGTCTAGGGTGACATTATTTTCTGCTTCAATGCTCAATGCACTATGCATTTAGAGATGATGTTCTGCATACCTTGGATGTAACGCGTGGTTATTTTAATTACTATTTCCGTTCTATCAGCTCAAACAAGTCTGGCCATTCTCCTCTGGCCTCTGGCATCAATAAGACATTTTCACCCAGAGAACTGCTGCTCACTGTATATTTTCTCTTTTTTGAACCATTCTCTGTAAACCCGTGTGATGTGTACGTGAAAATCCCAGTAGATCAGCAGTTTCTGAAATACTCATTCCAGTCCGTCTAGTGCCAACAACCATGGCAGGTTCAAAATCACTTGAATTAATTAAATTAATTAATTGAAGTTTGAAAGATTCAGCAGGTCATCTTGCCATGTGATTGGCTGATTAGATATTTGTGGTACAGAGTAGTTTAACAGGTGTACCTAATGAAATCATGAGTGAAAAACAAGCTCTCTGTTAAGCCTGCTTATAACATCAGACTGTTTTGTGTAAAACCGATAGCTAAAATAGTCCTTACGTTAATTTAAAATAAATGATTAGTTGAGTAAAAAGTCAATTTGGCGGAACCCAAATGCCTTTCTAGTTAATTTACGTAAAAAGGCCTGGCAAGCATGGCAAAAAAGGACAAAGCTCGATCAGACTTGAACTACTGGAAAAAGGACAGTAAATGATAGTCTATAATTAGTCTATAATTATATACAGTGCCTTTGATTTTGGGCAGGTTGTTTGAATTCTCCTGCAATAGAATATCAACTGTATATCAAATATATTGTGTACTAGCTAACTAAAATACATAGCTAAATGGCTAAATTAGCAAGTTTGTTGTCCTAATTATACTGTAATTCTGCAGTGTTATTTCTAGTGCTAAGGTTTGTATTCACCCATCCCAAGTTTAGCCATGTCATGCTGTGGCTGTGCACCCTTCACTGGCTTCCTGTAGCAGCTCATATCAGAGATAAAACCCTTACTAGCCTATAAAGCCAAAAATGGTCCAGCCCCTGCCTACCTGATGGCTATGGTCAAAACCTGATACATACCCAGAGCCCTTTGTGGCTTAAATACAGCTTATCTTGACCCACTGTCATCCAGGACACATGGGCGGCAAGCATCCAGACTCTTTTCTGTCCTGGCACCACAGTGGCGGAATGAATCCCCCCGAGTGTCAGAACAGTAGAGTTGCATGCTGTCATCAAATGCCAACTAAAGGCCCACCTCTTTTGAGAGCACTTGAATAAGCACTAACTCATAGCTGTTACCGCAATTACAGCAGTTATTATATTGCCTATGTATTTGTGTAGTTTAGGAATACTTGGTTTATGGGACTTGTTTTACCTGTAATTTGTATTAGGTAGTATACGGCTGAGTCCTAGCAGTATTATAGCTCAAAGTAGCTTGAATTCAGGTCTACCAGTGCTAGCTTTGGATATTGCAAGTTAACGACTGTCTGCAGTCAAACTCAAAGTGTGCTGGTGCTGGGGGACCAGAAGAGAAAAATCCCACCTAGTGCTCTGAACTCTAGATGTCTCACTGTGCATGTCCTAAACTCATCGATGACTTTTTAGCCATGACAAATCACACTGAGACCCAGTCCTGGATATTGCCCACATGAATGTACTGAGCCATCTAAAATATCTTATTAAATAATATTATAACTGCATTTGGGAAAAATTAACCACCAAAACCATAGTTTCTGCTCATGAACGATTGAACATGGAATATGCCACCTGTTTAATCCACCCGATTTTGCTGGCTACCTGTGATGCTTCAGTATGTGAAGAAATACAAGTCAACTTGCTAAAAAAAATACTTAAAAAGGCTCTTCTTTAAAATACACATTATGCTTAAATAGACATGAAAATTAAACATACTTTTGTTTAACTATGCTTTAGTATTCAGGTGTATTTCATTACAGCATACTAAAGAAAAAAAAATTGAAAATATACTTTTTAAATAACACAGTTAATTTGAAATAATAATAAAGTGCATTTTTGTCTAAACATCATTTAGTATGCATATAAATATATTTATTAAAATGTATTTCCTTACAGCATATTATAATATAACTTAAAAATACAGAAAATTACATTTAAGATGCATTTACCTAAAGGGATATACATCTAAATGAATTGGATGTAAATTATAAAAAAACAACACAAAACAACAACAACAACAACAACAATAAGAAGAAGAAGAAGAAAAAGAAGAAGAAGAAGAACAATGAAAACCTAATAATTTTTCATAGATTTTGCTGTTGGATACGTATAATACAATCAGAAAAAAGCAGATGTACGTGTAGACACGGCAATTGTGATGGCAAAGAAAAAAATCAGAGCAGGTTTTGATTGATGTCGCTGTCCACCACTGTGGTGCTGAACTTACAAGCTACGAGCATAACACCGTGATGGATTCGGTTTATGTACAGTATATGTCTAATGCACCTGCAGCAAATAGCAGCAATTATACAAGCAATAATTGTATTGCTCTTGGATAATATTTATTCTAACTAGACTACAGTCTTTTCTCTATTTAGAGAAACTCTCTGGAGCTGGTCTCCGGGTGTCGCCATTTGCTAGTAAATGACACTGTAGGGTTTGCTCTTAAGAGGGAGTGAACGTAATTCTCACATATCCATTATATCTGAGAGGACCACAGCACTTTCCTTGATCATTTGAGCATTTCTCATTTAAATACCCAAGTAACACTGTAGATTAATATAACTTTTAGAAAGGTTACACGTCACCTGAAGCTAATTTTGTGATTTTTGCCCGGAAGAATGAAGACTGTGGGATGGATGCACTGTGTGACCGTTTTCTTTGTATTTTTGGCGACATGGAGATCGTCTTTGTCTGTCACGCGTTACTCTATACCGGAAGAGATGGAGAGAGGATCTGTTGTTGCTAATCTAGCAGCAGATTTGGGACTGGACGTAGGGGCCCTAGCTCAACGAGAGGTAAAATTAGATATATTTAATAACAAAAAATACTTGGATGTTAATAAGAGAACTGGGGAGCTGTACATTATTGAAAGAATAGATAGAGAAGGTATATGTCAGGGCAAAACGTCAAACTGTTTCATCAAACTGGATATGATCATCAAAAACCCACTGCGTATTTTTAACATTGAATTGGAAATAACAGATATTAATGATAATGCTCCGCATTTTAGAATGGATAGGGTAGAACTGGATGTCTCCGAGTCTGCATCACCAGCTGAAAGGTTTTCTTTACCCAATGCACAAGACCCGGATGTAGGGGCTAACACTGTGAATACTTACAAAATTAGCGAAAGCGATCATTTTACAATAGATATTCATTCTGGAAGTGACGGTACAAAATATGCCGACTTGGTCCTTATGAAAGCATTAGACCGGGAAGCAGAGCCTATTCATAATCTCATTCTCACTGCTGTAGATGGCGGTGTCCCAGCGCGCACCGGAACTGCCAGAATTATTGTTCGTGTGCTGGATACAAACGACAATGCCCCTCAATTTGACCGCTCAATGTACACCGTGAAAATGAGTGAGAATTCACCCATTGGAACGCTTGTTACTAAACTAAACGCAGCTGATACCGATGAAGGATCAAACGCAGAAATAACGTATTCATTTACGCTTTATACCTCAGAAAAAACGCAAGACATGTTCCATTTGAATTCAAAAACTGGCGAAATAACTGTTAAAGGCATTATAGATTTCGAAGACATGAAAATATTTGAGATGCATATAGAGGCCAAAGATAACGGTCTTGTTCCACTTTCCAGTCAGTGTAGAATAACAGTGGATATCATGGATATGAACGATAATTATCCGGAGATAACCATCAAATCACTGAAAAACACTGTGAAAGAGGACACTCCTGTCGGTACAGTCATAGCCCTTGTTGGTGTAAGCGACAGAGACACGGGGGATAATGGCAAGGTTAACCTCACAATAAATAAAAACATACCATTTATTCTAAATAAATCATCTGATTATCACTACGAACTGCTAATCTCGGAACCATTAGATCGAGAAACAAATCCAGAATATGATATTACTTTATTAGTGACAGACAGAGGAAATCCTCCACTGGCTGACAATGAAACTATAATAGTGCACTTACTGGACGTGAATGATAACGCACCTCGGTTCCCACAGAGTTTCTATACTATATCTGTTATGGAAAACAATCCTCCCGGGGCTTTGTTGAGCTCTATAACTGCCCATGACCCAGATTTACATGAAAATCAGTATCTAGTGTATTTCATAATCGAAAAAGAAATAGCAAACACCTCTATGTCCATGCTCTTCTCCATTAATCCAGAGAATGGCAACCTTTACGCACTGAAGACGTTCGATTATGAGATAGAGAAGGAGTTTCTTTTCCACGTCGAGGCTAGAGATTCAGGTGTTCCTCCACTTAGCAGTAACGTAACTGTTCACATTATTATCATGGACCAGAATGACAACACACCGATTATAGTGTCTCCATGGCGTGCGCATGGCTCAGTGGTGGAGGAGAAAATTCCGAGATCCACCGACAAAGGAACTTTGATAGCTAAAGTAATTGCTATAGACACAGACTCTGTGCACAACTCCCGCGTTACGTACCAGTTCCTCCAGAATACTGATGCTACATTATTCAGTCTGGACCAGTACAACGGGGAGATCCGGACCACGAGAATGTTCAGTTACAGAGATTCACGCCATCAGCGGCTGGTGGTGATCGCCAAGGATAA
>JAOVVG010000010.1:4981787-4992529 GCA_028566375.1 Leptodoras nelsoni
TTGAATTCATTGTCGGGACAGTGTAAAGTAACCATTATGATTACAGACATGAATGACAATCATCCAGAAATTTCAGTCCGATCTTTTTCAAATCCGGTAAAAGAGGACATCGCTGTAGATACGGTTATTGCAGTAATAAGTGTAAGTGATAAAGATTCGGGTGAAAATGGTCAAATTGATCTCCATATTCCTGAGAAATTGCCGTTTGCACTAAAAGAATCATCCGAGAATTATTACGAGCTAGTGGTATCCGAACCACTGGACCGTGAAAAAGTAGCAGAATATGACATCGTATTTACTGTTACTGACAGAGGAAACCCTCCATTATCTGATAATGAAACTGTAACTCTAGCACTGCTGGACGTTAATGACAACGTGCCACAGTTTCCACAATCATTTTATACGATACAGGTTATGGAAAATAATCCACCTGGGGCATTACTGAGCTCCCTCACTGCACATGACCCAGACCTCCATGAAAACCAGTATCTAGTTTATTTCATAATAGAAAAGGAAATAGTGAATACTTCCATGTCCATGTTGTTCTCCATTAATCCAGAGAACGGTAATCTTTACGCACTAAAGACGTTTGATTATGAGATAGAGAAAGAGTTTCTTTTCCACATAGAGGCAAGAGATTCAGGTGTTCCTCCACTCAGCAGTAACGTGACTGTTCACATAATTATCATGGACCAGAATGACAACACACCCGTTATAGTGTCTCCATGGCGCGCGCACGGCTCAGTGGTGGAGGAAAAAATACCGAGATCCACCGACAAAGGAACTCTGATAGCCAAAGTTATTGCTATAGACACAGACTCTGTGCACAACTCGCGCGTTACTTATCAGTTTCTCCAGAACACTGATGCTACATTATTCAGTTTGGACCAGTACAACGGGGAGATCCGGACCTCGAGGATGTTCAGTTACAGAGATTCACGCCATCAGCGGCTGGTTGTGATCGCCAAGGATAACGGAGAGCCCTCTCTCTCTGCTACAGTCACCATCAAACTGTCCACGGTGGAGACTGCACTTAAAAGCTATGCTGACATGACTGAAGTACCTTTAGAATATGACATCTTTTCAGATTTAAACCTGTATTTGGTTATCGGACTGGGCTCAGTGTCATTCCTGTTATTGATCACCATATTAGTGACCATCGTGCTGAAGTGCCAGAAACCGAAGCCCAGTAAAGCTGCTCCTCCCTGTAGGAACAGTGTGATCAGTGAAAGGAACTCTACCATCGCAGATTCCACCCTGGTCTCCAATGATGCCTACTGGTACAGTTTGTTTTTAGCAGAAACCAGGAAAGGAAAGCTGGTAGTTAGACAACCTGTGCCAAAGGGGACGAGATATATTGTGTCCAGTATACCAAGGAGCACAGGACTGACTGAGACTAGTGACTCAGCTGCATCCACTCTACAGGTAATTTACTTTTCTGATCAGCAATGTTACTGGTAACTTTAATGTTTAATTGGCAATTTTATCAATGAAGACTTTGATGTCTTATTTTTATTTGACAAGACACTTCCTGATTCCTCATCATCCTTGCAATCTATTATCTATTATCTACTATGTTCGTATTATGAGTGCTTGTCTTGGAATGTCTATGTTATTGCAAATAGTTTTGTTCGGCACATGTGTACCGTTTCAGTTCATGCACACAGTGTCGCTGCTCACCATCCAAACAGCGCAAGCCAAGTTATTCCTTCATCGCCATGAATGCGTCATTTTAAGAAAGAATTTCTTTTGTTATGTGAAGAGGTCTAAGCTCATGTCTTCACCACTTCATTTCAGGATTAAATCTCTCTTTTATTTATATTGCACCGACTAAACTACTGCTTTTGGCCTTTTTGTCT
This sequence comes from Leptodoras nelsoni, assembly GCA_028566375.1. Classification (NCBI taxonomy): domain Eukaryota; kingdom Metazoa; phylum Chordata; class Actinopteri; order Siluriformes; family Doradidae; genus Leptodoras; species Leptodoras nelsoni. The sequence continues at coordinate 4,983,647 of JAOVVG010000010.1, forward strand.
TTATATCTCTCTGGTATTTCGTGGTCACATTGCGCAACGTGTGTAAACAATGGATAGCACTGTGAAACAGCAGTCGTGGATGAGGTATGGCTCGGTTTTTTTATTTATATTCGCTGTCATTAATCTAGCATTTGCGGTTACTCATTACAGTGTTCCTGAAGAAATAGAGGAGGGATCTTTTGTTGCAAATATAGCAGCTGATCTCGGACTGGATGTCAAAAATTTAGCGAGGCGTAAGATACGGTTAGATGTGATAGCCAACAGGAAATATCTGGACATAAACAAAGAAACAGGGGAACTGTATATCGTGGAAAAAATTGATAGAGAGTCTCTATGTCCCTCAAAAACAACAAACTCGTGTTTTCTTAAATTAGAGGCTTCAATCGAAAATCCAGTGCGAATGTTTAACATTGAATTACTGATAATGGATATAAACGACAATGCTCCTAGTTTCCGACGAGATACAATGCACTTAGATATCTCCGAGTCAACACTGCCTGGGGAAAGATTTTCACTTAATAATGCGGTAGATCCAGATATTGGGACAAATTCGATCAAAACATATCTTCTGAGTGAAAGTGAACACTTTTCTATAGAAATCCAAACCGGAAGAGATGGGTCAAAGTTTGCTGATTTAATTTTGAACAAAGCCTTAGACAGAGAGGAGAGGCCTATTCATAATTTGATACTTACAGCTGTAGATGGAGGAGTGCCTGCGCGTTCAGGTACAGCCAGTGTCATCATTCGAGTGCTGGATACGAATGACAACGCCCCAAAATTTGAAAAGGAAAGTTTTGAAATAAATCTTACCGAGAACGCTCCAATAGGTAGCCTAGTTGTACAATTAAACGCGACAGATTTAGACGAAGGGTCTAATTCCGATCTAAGTTATTCTTTCAGTCTCTACACATCTGAAAAAACCCAAGAGGCATTCAGTTTAAATGAATATACCGGTGAAATCAGAGTAAAGGAGATGATCAATTATGAAGATTTCAACATTTACAACATTGAGATAATAGCAAAAGATAAAGGGGTGAATCCGTTATTAGGGAAATGCAAATTAACAATTCTCATCACAGATATGAATGACAATCATCCGGAAATTTCCATAAAGTCATTTCAAAGTCCCATTAAAGAGGATGTTGCTCTGGGCACAGTCATTGCAATAATTAGTGTGAATGACAAAGATTCACAAGAAAATGGTCAAATAGATGTTCATATTAGTGATAGACTACCATTTGCGCTTAAAGAATCCGCTAACAATTATTACGAACTCGTAGTTTCAGAACCGTTAGATCGTGAAAAGGTCCCAGAATATGACATCACATTTACAATAACTGACAGAGGAAACCCTCCGTTATCTGATAACGAAACTGTAACGCTAGAACTGCTGGACGTTAACGACAACGTGCCAGGGTTTACTAAATCGGTTTATACTATAAAAGTGATGGAAAATAATCCACCAGGGGCTTTGTTGAATTCTTTAACTGCTGTTGACCCAGATCTCCATGAAAATCAGTATCTGGTTTATTTTATATTAGAAAAGGAAATAGCGAATACATCAATGTCCATGTTGTTCTCCATAAATCCAGAGAACGGCAATCTTTACGCACTAAAGACGTTTGATTATGAGATAGAGAAAGAGTTTCTTTTCCACATCGAGGCTAGAGATTCAGGTGTTCCTTCACTCAGCAGTAACGTGACCGTCCACATTATTATCGTGGACCAGAACGACAACGCACCGATTATAGTGTCTCCATGGCGCGCGCACGGCTCAGTGGTGGAGGAAAAAATACCACGATCCACAGACAAAGGAACTTTGATAGCCAAAGTAATTGCTATAGACACAGACTCTGTGCACAACTCACGGATTACGTACCAGTTTCTCCAGAACACTGATGCTACATTATTCAGTTTGGACCAGTACAATGGGGAGATCCGGACCACGAGAATGTTCAGTTACAGAGATTCACGCCATCAGCGGCTTGTGGTGATCGCCAAGGATAACGGAGAGCCCTCTCTCTCTGCTACAGTCACCATCAAACTGTCCACGGTGGAGACTGCACTTAAAAGCTATGCTGACATGACTGAAGTGCCGTTAGAATATGACATCTTTTCAGATTTAAACCTCTACCTGGTTATCGGACTGGGCTCAGTGTCATTCCTGTTACTGATCACCATATTAGTGACCATCGTGCTGAAGTGCCAGAAACCGAAGCCCAGTAAAGCTGCTCCTCCCTGTAGGAACAGTGTGATCAGTGAAAGGAACTCTACCATCGCAGATTCCACCCTGGTCTCCAATGATGCCTACTGGTACAGTTTGTTTTTAGCAGAAACCAGGAAAGGAAAGCTGGTAGTTAGACAACCTGTGCCAAAGGGGACGAGATATATTGTGTCCAGTATACCGAGGAGCACAGGACTGACTGACACTAGTGACTCAGCTGCATCTACTCTACAGGTAGGAAACAATTTACAACCCCTGCCAAAAAAGGCATGATAGGCTGATAGCAGGAAAAATATTTAATGACGGATGATAATTCAATACGTAACAGCTTTATATGTAAGACGTCTCCTCCTTATGTCAACCTGCTCTTTATTATTGTGGCTATGTGTCACGGACATTACTAGTGCATCTCAAAAAAATGTAATCCCGTGAAAAAGTTCATAATTGTCCATAATAATGAAAAAAACTTTAACCTGTCATATTTTATATTCATTACATATGAAGTGACATATTTCTAGCCTTTTTCTGTTAATGTTGATCATTATGCCTTACAGCTCATGAAAATCAGAAATCCAGTATCTCAAACAGTATATACATTTCGTGTATCTCGGTCTAGTTCAGCACACCAGCCACAATCATGGGGAAGACTGCTGTCTTGACAGTTGTGTAGAAGACGATCATCAACACCCTCCACAAGGCCACAGAAGGTCGTTGCTGAAAATGCTGGCTGTTCACACAAGATACAGTATATTCTGATGATTTGAGATATGGATTTCTGCTTTTCATGGGCTACAAGCCATAATGATCAAAATGAAAAAAAAATGTTTGAAATATGTCTCCTGGCGTCCAATGAATATAAAATATATGACATTTTACCTTTTTCAAATAAAATTATGAAAAAAGAGATTTGAGATGCACCAGTATTCTGTTATTCCCTCCTCGCGCCCAGGTTGCACGCTGCGATTGTCAGCTGTCAGCGCTACCTCGCGGACTTCCGCATTCTTTCACGTTTATTTTCACTGCCAAGAGTTTCTTTGTTTTGGTTCACGTCATGTCTCCTCCCCTGTCTGGTCGTTGCTTGTTTCCTTCTGTGTCATGATCATCATCTGCTTTGAATTTGCCCTATTGATTAACCTGTGTTTATATTTTTGTGTGTCCGTTGTGTGGTTGCGAGGTTTCATCAGAATATTCTGCCTGTCATTTCGAAGCTTTGTTTTATTTTTTTTTATTTTGTTTCCGTTCTCTTGGTCTTTGTTCTTGCCTGGCCTGGTTACGTGTTTATACGTCGTCTGACCCTTGCTTGTTCATTGAGACTTTCTCTGCCTGTCGTATTGGATTGTGTTCCTGTATATAGGCTGTTTAATAAATGTACCTGCGATTACATCTTCCTCTGCCTATCCCTTATAACATTCCCGAGGCATTACAGCCATATCTACTGGAATTAATGTGTCTGAGTTTGTTTTAAAGCAAACTAAGAGTTTTGAAGTAAAAGTTAAATATTTAATTCAGCAGTTGGGCAGCTTTTACACTACGGTGGCTGGAAAATTGGTGAATAGTGCATTTCTTGAAGTGCTGCGCACAGTGTCGCTGTTCTCCATCAAACGCATTTATTTCACATCTCGCCATTACATTCATTCCGGGGATGGTGGATCAGCTCTTTGTGTGGCCGCCTCAGAATCCTTCAGTGCAACATTTTCAACGATTTGCGCAGAGTTAAGATGTTTTAAACTTAAGATTTCCACTTGGAGAGTGTCTGCAGAGCTTGGTTGCCGTTTTCTCAGATTATAGATTTCCTATGACATATGACAATGAATTTTCGACTAAGAAAGCCACCAGTGAAAAGGTACGTTGTCCCCATCGTTTTGTCTGTTTTCTTTAGTATAGCATCGGCTGTTACCCATTATTCTATTCCGGAAGAAATGGAAGCAGGTGCCGTGGTGGCTAATTTAGCAACGGATCTTGGACTGGATGTTAGGACTCTGAGTAAACGAAAGATACGACTGGATACTTTGTCTAATAAAAAATATTTGGATATTAACAAAGAAACCGGCGAGCTGTTCATCTTGGAGAGGATTGACAGAGAACATATTTGTATGTCTAAGTTAGCAACGACTTGTATTCTCAAGCTTGATGCAACCACAGAAGATCCAGTAAGGATGTTTAACATTGAGCTGGAAATTACTGATATCAACGACAATGCTCCACACTTCAGAAGAGACACAATGCATTTAGATATTTCTGAATCAACGCCGGCTGGAGAGCGATTTTCGTTAAACAATGCAGTCGATCCTGATATGGGAGTAAACGCAATAAAAACGTATTATCTTAGTGACAACGATCATTTTGCCATTGAAATCCAAACTGGCCGTGATGGCTCGAAATTTCCAGATTTAATTTTGAAAAAACCTTTAGACAGGGAGGAAGTGGCAGTTCATAATCTGATACTCACTGCTGTAGATGGCGGAGTTCCTGCGCGCTCTGGCACTGCCAGCATCATTGTGCGCGTTCTTGACACAAACGACAACGCCCCTCAGTTTGATAAAGACAGTTACACAATAAACTTAATGGAAAACTCTCCGATTGGAAGTCTTGTAGTAAAATTAAATGCAACCGACGCCGACTACGGATCTAATTCCGACCTCACCTACGCATACAGTTTATATACTACAGAGAAAACGCAGCAAATGTTCATCTTAAACGCAGATACTGGGGAAATTAGAGTTAAAGAAAGCATAAACTACGAAGATTTCAGAATTTATGACATGGAAATTGTAGCGACAGACAAAGGGACAAATTCCCTATCTGGGAATTGTAAAGTAAAAATTTTAATCACGGATATGAATGACAATCATCCAGAAATATTCGTCAGATCATTCACGAGCCCAGTCAAAGAAAATGTAGCTGTAGGTACAGTTATTGCAGTGATTAGCGTAAGTGATAAAGATTCGGGAGAAAATGGTCAAATTGACGTTGCTATTTCTAAAGAGCTACCATTTGGTCTGAAGGAATCATCTGATAATTATTACGAGCTCGTAGTTTCAGAACCGCTGGACCGCGAAAAGGTTGCAGAATATGAGATTACATTCACTGTTACTGACAGAGGAAACCCTCCGTTATCTGATAATGAAACTGTCACTCTAGAACTGCTGGACGTTAATGACAACGCCCCACAGTTTCCACAATCATTTTATACGTTGCAGGTTATGGAAAATAATCCACCCGGAGCATTACTGAACTCCCTCACTGCACATGACCCAGACCTCCATGAAAATCAGTATCTAGTTTATTTCATAATAGAAAAGGAAATTGTGAATGCTTCTATGTCCATGTTGTTCTCCATTAATCCAGAGAATGGCAACCTTTATGCACTAAAGACATTTGATTATGAGATAGAGAAAGAGTTTCTTTTCCACATAGAGGCCAGAGATTCAGGTGTTCCTCCACTCAGCAGTAACGTGACTGTTCACATTATTATCATGGATCAGAATGACAACGCACCGATTATAGTGTCTCCATGGCGCGCGCATGGCTCAGTGGTGGAGGAAAAAATACCACGATCCACCGACAAAGGAACTTTGATAGCCAAAGTTATTGCTATAGACACCGACTCTGTGCACAACTCCCGGATTACGTACCAGTTTCTTCAGAACACTGATGCTACATTATTCGGTTTGGACCAGTACAATGGGGAGATCCGGACCACGAGAATGTTCAGTTACAGAGATTCACGCCATCAGCGGCTGGTGGTGATCGCCAAGGATAACGGAGAGCCCTCTCTCTCTGCTACAGTCACCATCAAACTGTCCACGGTGGAGACTGCACTTAAAAGCTATGCTGACATGACTGAAGTGCCGTTAGAATATGACATCTTTTCAGATTTAAACCTGTATCTGGTAATCGGACTGGGCTCAGTGTCATTCCTGTTACTGATCACCATATTGGTGACCATCGTGCTGAAGTGTCAAAAACCGAAGCCTAGTAAAGCTGCTCCTCCCTGTAGGAACAGTGTGATCAGTGAGAGGAACTCTACCATTGCAGATTCCACCCTGGTCTCCAATGATGCCTACTGGTACAGTTTGTTTTTAGCTGAGACTAGAAAAGGAAAGTTGGTAGTTAGACAACCTGTGCCAAAGGGAACGAGATATATTGTGTCCAGTATACCGAGGAGCACAGGACTGACTGAGACTAGTGACTCAGCTGCATCTACTCTCCAGGTAATTAGATTTTTTATTATTATAATATTCATATGGTACTGTCACGGTGCTGTTCTTTCTGAGAACAAAATGCGTTTGGTTCAGTGATTTCCCCTTATCAAGGAAAGTGCCATTTAATTATCATTATGGAGGATTCATTATTATGGTCTAATGTTTACTTTTCTTTGTAAATGCATACAGAAAGAAAATGTAGGAGCAGATGGGCTAGAGTTTGTAAATCCACACAAAGTGCATCCCCGCGTATGTTAGGTGTACTTCATTTAATGGCAGGTGAATGAAGATAGGTAGGTCTTACGAAAAATCTGGGGCAACTAATTGTATATATTTTAGACATAACTGATCTTATAAGTGATGTTCCCGTGAAACAGTATGTTTTTTATGGGCAACATGAGCTAAAGTGAAAATAATTTGTGCTTCTAACGTAACAACGTAAGCAAACCTTGTGTGCCACCTAGAAACAAACATCCTTATGTTTGAGCTATGTATATATACATGTGGTGAAATTAAGTACTAACTGTCAGAACTACAGAATATCTGTGATTTGTGAATCTAATATGCACTTAATAAATCTTATATAGAGAAATTCAGAGTGACGCCTACATGAACCTAAAAATTCTTTCGCTTTGGATAAAGGCGCCTGGCATAAATGCACATGAACCATTTTTTTTTACATTTCCTGAATAGTGTTAAACAAGTGAGAAGGATTCTGTATTGCGGAAGTATGCGCACAAAGCGTCGCTGTTCACCAGTAAAACGGACCGTTATTTTGTTTGGTGTGGCCATTATTTTGTCTGAAGCCTGCTGTTTTGGCATAGCTTTCGCTGGGGACGCACGACAATTTATTCTTGATGCAGCTGATGAAAATTACACTCTTGTCAATTTACTTTTGGTTCATTTCCCTCACATCGGGTAACTACTAGTAATTGCTGGTTTTGCTTGTATTTGCGTCGAGGACTATCTCAAATCCATGCAATGGAGAACCGCATTGTGAAACGGCTGTTGTGGAGGTACGTCCTAACATCCCTTGTCATTTTTTCGGTTATATACTGCGCGTTTGCTGTTACTCACTACTCGATACCCGAAGAAATGAAGGAAGGATCTGTTGTGTCAAATCTCGCAGCCGATTTGGGACTTGATGTGAAAACCCTGACTGCACGAAAAATGCGACTAGATGTTCTTGCCGACAAGAAATACTTGGATGTCAACAAAGAAACAGGGGAGCTTTACATTGTGGAAAAAATGGACAGGGAGAAATTGTGCAACGTAAAAACAGCTACAACGTGCTTTTTAAAACTGGATGCCATAATTGAAAACCCAGTAAGAATGTTTAACATTGAACTTGAGATAATGGACATTAATGATAATTCGCCACATTTTCGTCGGGATACGATTAATCTTGATATTTCCGAATCAACCCCAGTGGGAGAGAAGTTTTCTCTAACCAATGCTGTTGACCCCGATGTCGGCTCAAACTCCGTAAAAACGTATTACCTTAGTGAAAGCGATCATTTTAATATCGAAATTCATACTGGCCGGGATGGTTCAAAATTTACAGACTTAATTTTAAAAAGAGTTCTGGACCGGGAGGAACAACCTATTCATAATCTCATACTGACCGCTGTAGATGGCGGATCCCCTGCGCGCTCTGGTACAGCTAAAATTATTGTCCGTGTGCTAGATACCAATGACAACGCCCCTCAGTTTGATAAAGACAGTTATACTATAAATCTCATGGAGAACTCACCCATTGGCAGCCTTGTAATCAAATTAAACGCAACAGATAAGGATGAGGGCACGAATTCTGATATTGAGTACTCATTTAGCCTCTATACTTCTGAGAAAACGCAAGCCACGTTTGGACTGAACCCAAATAATGGCGAAATAAGAGTTAAAGAAATGATCAATTATGAGGATTTCAGAATTTACAATGCAGAAATAATAGCTAGAGACAAAGGTGCCAATTCATTAAATGGGCAATGCAAGGTAACTATACTAATCAGTGACATGAATGACAATCATCCAGAAATTTCTATTAAATCCTTTTCAAGTCCTATTAAAGAGGATGCAGCTGTGGGTACAGTTATAGCAGTAATTAGTGTGAGTGATAAAGATTCTGGAGAAAATGGCAAAATTGATATCCATATTTCTGATAAGTTACCTTTTGAACTCAGAGAGACATCTGACAACTATTATGAGCTCGCAGTTTCAGAGCCGTTGGACCGTGAACAGGTCGCAGAATATGACATCACATTTACTGTTACTGACAGAGGAAATCCTCCATTATCTGATAATGAAACTGTAACTCTAGAACTACTGGACGTTAATGATAATGTCCCACAGTTTCCACAAACATTTTCTACCATACGACTGATGGAAAATAACCCACCCGGGGCCTTACTGGGCTCCCTTACAGCACATGACCCAGACCTCCATGAAAATCAATAT
>JAOVVG010000010.1:5017976-5031871 GCA_028566375.1 Leptodoras nelsoni
TCTTCAAAGTCAAAAGTTTAAATACATTTCATTAGTATTTGGTTCTGTTGCCCTTAAACTGTATGACTTGGGTCAAATGTTGAGGATATCCTTCCACAAGCTTCTCACAATAGTTTGCAGTAATTTTGGCCCATTCCTCCAGACATAACTGGTGAAACTGAGCCATGTTTGTAGGCCGCCTTGCTCGCATCTGCCTTTTCAGCTTTGCCCATACATTTTCTATAGGATTGAGATCAGGGCTTTGTGATGGCCACTCCAAACCATTGACTTTGTTATCCTTAAGCCACTTTGTAACCAGTTTGGCAGTATGCTTCGGGTCATTGTCCATTTGGAAGACCCATTTGCGCCCAAACTTTAACTTCCTGGCTGATGTCTTGAGATGTTGCTTCAGTATTTCCACATAATGTTCTCATGATGCCATCTATTTTGTGAAGTGCACCAGCTATATATAATATTAATATAGTATTTCTATGGTAGCCTAATATTTAATCGCTGTACTAACTCTGGACACTTTTTAGGGTCTGTGTGATCTTTTAGTGCCGTTGCTGTTCTGTTTCCGCTGTGTGTGCGTGTACGTGGCCACTCTGACTCCTACATTGGCTACGTTGCTCTTTCCGTTTGCTGCTGCTGAATAGCTGTGTAGCATTAGTAGCGATTTGCATGCTAACTCGCTTGGCTTCTATGTTTATGTCCGTCGTTACACGTGTATGACTGTGTGGTATATGTGTCTTAGGTGTCTCGGTGCTTGTTGTGGTGTTTGTATCGTGTTTTCTTTTGTTATTTTGGACTATGTTTGTTTTCTTTGTAATTGTTATTGCATGTGTTTTGAGTTTTGCTAACTGGCTTATTAATAGCTGAGGTGCTGGAGTTGGGTCTACCCCCCCTTTAGTGGTGTTTTTTCGTTTTATTTTGTGTGTGCTTGCTGTGTTTTTTTTTAATGTTTTGTTGAATTGTATTTTGCTTTGTAGTGTGACACAATTTGTTAATTTGCAGGGAACCTATCCATGAGGTCAGGGTACCCCTCCTGGTAAGCTTAATCAGTCAGCTAGTGTCTAACTTTTGAACCTTTGTATTGTCCTGATCTAATATGTGGGTTTATGTAAATGTTGAGTGATTTATGCTTTGCCTGGAATGAGAAAAAAAGTAAATGAATAAATTCTATTTTTGTACTTACTGAATCCACATGCCTCTTACTCTTTCTCAGACGACCGACCCTGTAGGAGTCTAATGGGTGGCTAGTGGGTCCTAGGCTCATTGGGTTTGGGAAAGCTTTCTGAGTAAAGGGATCTAAGCTATTCTACTGTGGGCTCCATCGCACCAGCACAACTGCATTTATAACAGTTTTGCTACTATTGTTATTGTTGTTATTGTCAGTGGAGCATAAAGGCGCTGACAAAGCACATAGAGCACGTAAATTGCCATTTGTGTTATAGATTTAACGTGTGCAATAAGTTAGTTGAAATACAAACCCCATTTCCAGAAAAGTTGGGACAGTTTCTAAACATCCAATAAAAATCAGAATTTGTAAACTGACTGGAAGCTTTGTTAGAATTAAATTGAAAATACTGAAAACCTCTTATTTGTCCTTTTGTCTCTATTTGTTAACTATGAACAAATTTAGAAATTGATGCCTGCAACACACTCAAAGTTGGGACAGAGGAATGTTTACCACTGGGACACCTAACCTTTTACTTATACTTTTTAATTATTAGGAAATTGAAGATGCTAATTGTTGCAGTTTTTCAATAGGAGCCAGATCTGAACTGCAGGTAGGTTAGTCAAGCACACAAACGCTATGTGTACAAAGCCACAATGTTGTACATCAAGCAGAAGGAAGCCTGGCATTGTCCTACTTAAATAGACATGGACGTCATCTTGACAGCAGCATCTCTGCACCAATGGTACCTTCACATGCAGTACCAGTCAAAAGTTTGGACACCTTCTCATTCAATGCTTTTATTTTTTCCTGCATTGTAAATTAATACTGAAGTCATCCAATCTTTTTCAGATTTTAGATTCTTCAAAGACGGCACCTTTTGCTTTGATTACAAGTTTGCATACTCTTGGCATTCTCTCAATCAGCTTCATGAGGTTATCACCTGAAATCGTTCTCCAACAGTCTTGAAGGAGTTCCCAGAGGTGCTGAGCACTGGTTGGCTGCTTTGCCTTCACTCTGCACTCCAAGCCATCCCAAACCATCTCTACTGACTGACCTTTATTTCTTAAAGTAATGATGGACTGTTGTTTTTCTTTACTTAGTTGAGTCGTTCTTGCCATAATATGGATTAGGACGTTACTCAAATAGGGCTATTCACTGTATACCAAGTCTACCTCTTCACAACAACTGATGCTCTCAAACACATTAAGAGGAAATTCAACAAATTAACTTTTGACAAGGCACAGCTGTTAACTGAATCTCATAAAGCTACGAAGCTGCCATAAAAATGCCAAGATGTACAAAGCTGTCAACTAAATAAGAGGTGCCTACTTTGAAAAGTCTAAAATATAAAACATATTCTGGTTTGTTTAACACTTTTTTGTTTAATAAATAATTCCATATGTATTTCTTCATAGTTTGGATGACTTTGGTATTAAACTACCAGATGCATCTACAATGCAGAAAATAAAAAAATAATGAACAACCACTGAATTTGAAGGTGTATTTAAACTTTTGACTGGTACTGTATATGAAGATCACCTATTTTGTGGGTACTGATGCCCCTCATGAACTTTTTGTTGATAACAATCTGGGTGGTCTTTTTCATAATTTTCAAAATACAGATTTAACAAATTATAGTTTATAGTAATATATAGTTTTTTAGTTTGTAATTGCATTTTTTAGAAAGTGTCCCAACTTTTCTGGAAATGTGGTTTACATAATGTTGTGGTGGTTGCATATGTATAAGCTCAGTCATTTTTTTCATCTAGTGTAAAGTACCCATCTGGCAGGTGGGTTTGGTGTCAGTAATGGAGCATGGAATTCATAATGGGTTGTTTATCATGGCTGCTTGAGTATTTATGGAATTTGTTAAAGCATATCAAGCAGTAGACTTTTTTGTGTATTTTTATTTGGATTTGAGATCATATACAGTATATTAGCAGATGTCCTCACAAAAAAAATGTCCTCATGGACCAGGCATCAAAATGTCAGTTTAACACCACAATAATTTCTGTCAGACCCTGCCAATCCACTGTTTTCTCATGCACTGCATTTAAAAGAAATGCATGTGGAAAAGAAATTCCTTCCTATTCTAGTTTTGAAGAATATGCTCATGATACAGTATGATTGTCTCGTGAATTTGCTTGTTCTTTAAAGGCATTTGTTAGTGATGCGAAAGAACAGAGGTGCAGATGGAATTGCTTGTAGATTGTGCTTAGAATTTTTGTGTTAATGGTCTTAGGAGCAACTGTACAGCCCTGGTAAGGTACTCTCTTACAAAAGAACTGAAAGAAGGATCTGTTGTAGGGAATATCGCCAAGGAATTTGGTCTTGATAAACTTTTCTAAAAATGTGATATGTTAAATGTTGAAATACAAAATATGGATTTCAATTACATGTAATGTTTCATCTAGTTCAAAATAAAACTGTAATAAAAGCATTAAAATGTATGTTTCTGATTACTATTATAATTAATTTAATTTGTTTTATATAAGATAGTGGGTGTAATTTAAGTAAAGGGAGAAGTAGAGTTTTAAAAATCTAACATTTACAAACTAGATATTCAAGCCTTAGATGACGGGCAGCCTCCTTTGACCACTGATTGCAGAGTTATCATAAAGATACTAGACGTAAATGACCATATGCCATCTATAGAGATAACTTCATTGCCCAGCATAGTTTCTGAGGACAGCAGACCTGGAACTGTAATATCACCACTTAGTTTTAGTGTTTGAGTCTGGTGCAAATGGGAAAGTCAGGTGCGCTGTATCAGAAATTGTACCATTTGAATTAAAACCATCAATTCAGGAATACATGTACTCATTGGTGATCAGAATAAGTAGCAGTAATGAGAATACTCTAGTGGGACCAGAATACAGGAGGAGAGATTGTGGTTGAAGTAAGAAAGAATGTCTGTATATAATACATTTGTTGCTGAATTTACTGGGATTCCTGTACAGCTACCCTTTACATACATACATACATGCATACATGTGTGTATACAGTATATAATTGTATATTATCTTCTGGTAGAGATAGTAAAGAACTTTCCATGGAGCTGAAGTAAAATGACTTTATAACTTAAACTATATAATGCATTAGGTGGAATAAAACAATATTACCTACTATATATCTATATATATATAGATAGATAGATAGATAGATAGATAGATAGATAGATCGATAGAGAGATAGATATTAATATTATATACGACTACAACTATTATTATTATTATTATTATTATTACTCAAAATAATAATAATAATAATAATAATAATAATAATAATAATAATAATAATAATAATAATAATAATAAATTCTTCTTCTTTGTGTTGATTTAGGGAATCATTTTTTTCCATTATAATTTATTAGTGAGGAATTTTCAAAGAAGGTTAAAAAAAGAACATTGCGCTCTTGCCTTAAGGTGTCACTAATGCATTAGGAATCTTAATCCTGGGGCGTTTCTGGATTGCTTTGTGAGCACCAGGCAGTAGTAGATCCACGTAAACGTATGATTAGGAGGATGGCGATTTTCTCAGACGACGGTAGTTTTATTAAATGAAGAGATTCGTTGTTTGAGGATAGACCTTTTTTTTTTTTAAAAAAAGGAAACTACGTTCATTGGATTAGTTTGACCTGAAATGTCACCTTTAGCGATGGAAGTTGGAGCACAAAGGCGCCAGTGGCAGACATATTGTATCTCGCTGTGCTTTTCTTTGCTAATATGCTTCACAGAACGAGCGTCTTCCCAGACACGGTACTCTACTCCAGAGGAGGTAAAATCAGGATCGCTTGTTGGAAATATTGCTAAGGATTTGGGTTTTGATGTAAGTACTTTGTTAGACAGGCGACTCCGTTTGGTTTCTGGCTCTAATGATGGTCTTTTTGAATTAAATCCGAACAATGGGGTTTTGTCTATTCATGAGAAAATCGACAGAGAGAAGATATGTGATGGCACCAGTTCATGTTTGATTATTCTAAAACTCATTGTCGAGAAGCCTCTGGAAATTCATTACGTGGAAGTTGAAGTTACCGACGTAAACGATCATTCGCCGATTTTTTCTGATAATGAACAGGCTATCGAAATATCTGAATCTACTATGCCCGGTGAGGAATTTCAGTTGCAACCTGCACGAGACCCAGATTCTGGTGTAAATACAGTTCGTTTTTATAAATTAAGCCAAAATGAACATTTCGAGCTTGTGCTTCGGGAAAATGGAGGACAAGGACAAATGCCAATTTTAAAATTACGCAAGTCACTGGACAGGGAGCTACAAAAAAGACACAATTTGATGCTGACTGCTGTGGACGGCGGAACCCCAGCACGATCGGGAAGCACAAATATTTCAGTAATAGTTTTAGATGAGAATGATAACAGACCAAAATTCACACAGGAACTTTATTCTCTCACAATTGAAGAAAATGTTCAGATAGGAACTTCTGTTTTCAGAGTCAATGCCACTGATTTAGACGAAGGCTTAAATGGAAACATAACATTTTCTTTTGTGAAAAGCCTTGACAAAAAGGTGGACAATACTTTCGAGTTAGACAGAATTACAGGCGATGTTACCGTGAAGCGTGGCGTAGACTTTGAGACTACTGATACCTTTACGGCTATTATTATGGCGTCAGATAAAGGACAACCACCTAAGACAAGTAACTGCAGAGTTGTGATAAAAGTAGCTGATATAAATGACAACAAACCTGAGATAGATATTACATCTCTGTCTGACGTGGTTCCCGAAAATTCAAAAATAGGGACTGTAATTTCTATCATCAGTGTAACTGACAAAGATTCCGGAGTCAATGGAAAGGTCATCTGTAGCATACTAGACAACGTACCTTTTGAGCTGAAGCCGTCATTTAAAGAAAATATGTATTCCTTAGTGGTGAGTGAACGATTAGATCGAGAGATTATGCCACATTACGAAATAACAATAAGAGCCGCAGATTTGGGACAGCCGCCCCTATCTTCAGTTAAAACAGTAAGTGTACAATTATCAGATGTAAACGATAACACCCCAGAATTTCCCCAGAACCCTGTTGAGTTATACCTACTTGAGAACAACTCACCTGGTGCATCCATATTTTCTGTGAGCGCATCGGACAAAGACGAGAATGAAAATGCTGCTATCACTTACCAAATTATTAAAGGCGGAGAACAAAATATTGCGTCTTTCCTCAATATCAATTCAGAAACAGGAGTTATTCATGCGCTAAGGAGTTTTGATTATGAAGTAGCTAAAATATTCCAGTTCCACGTGCTCGCTACAGATTCTGGAACTCCATCACTAAGCAGCAACGTCACAGTGAAGGTGTTCATTCTGGATCAGAACGACAATGTTCCAGTGATCTTATATCCAGTCAGTGCTAACGGTTCTGCTGAAGGTGTGGAGGAGATTCCCCGCAATGTCAACGCAGGACATTTGGTGACTAAATTGAGAGCCTATGACGCGGATATAGGATACAACGGCTGGTTATTATTTTCACTACAGGAAGTGAGTGACCACAGTCTCTTTGGTTTGGACCGCTATACGGGACAGATAAGGACCCTTCGCTCATTCACAGAAACGGATGAAGCTGAACATAAACTGGTTATACTGGTCAAAGACAACGGAAACGTTTCACTTTCAGCGACAGCGACTGTGATCGTCAAACTTGTAGAGCCCAGGGAGGCTTTTGTATTTTCTGATATTAAAAATCCGGTAAAAGAAGAGGGAGAAAATAACGTTACATTTTATTTAATCATTACATTGGGCTCGGTTTCATTTCTTTTTATTTTAAGTATCATTGTGCTGATTGTAATGCAGTGCGCCAAATCTACTGACTATTCCTCCAAGTATTTACAAGATACAAATTACGACGGGACTCTGTGTCACAGCATCCAGTACAGATCCGGAGATAAACGCTACATGTTAGTTGGACCCAGAACGAGTATCGGTTCTACTATAGTTCCAGGCAGTAATGCGAATACTCTAGTGATGCCAGATC
Organism: Leptodoras nelsoni; assembly: GCA_028566375.1. NCBI lineage: Eukaryota > Metazoa > Chordata > Actinopteri > Siluriformes > Doradidae > Leptodoras > Leptodoras nelsoni. The sequence goes on from JAOVVG010000010.1 coordinate 5,025,128, forward strand.
GCAGTTGGATAACTTCTGGAGAGGTAAGCAGCGCTCACTTTGATAACCGCTACATTTTTATTTTATGATGCCATACCCTTACTTATACAGTACAAACAACACGATCTGCTTACTTCAGTAACGTGTTTATCCCTTTTGAGATTTTCACGGTGTGATTTTTATGTGGGTTTGTTTTACTCCATTTGCCTTGTAGAAATATTATTTCACTGAAACGTGTTAGCCTAGCATTTACGTCAGTTTTGCTGCTAATATTATCGTCTGTGGAACGATTCATGATGACGGTTCACGTTGCAGGTCATGGTTTATGCCGTGTTTGTGGGATGTGTTAAAGCGTATCAAGCAATATTTCATTTAATTTTATTTTATTTTAACTCTTGCTTTGATCCTACTAGTTATACAGTGTATGAATATGGATGTGACAAATCAACTTTGAACTTGAGCTTGAACTTGTATATTAGCAGACGATAAAAATTGTCCTCACAGAACAGGCCTCAAGGTGTCAGTACTACTCCATGATCGTTTCCTAATGTCAGACCCTGCCCATCCACTGTTCTCCCATGTACTGCGTTTGGAAGGCTGCTGTGAGCACGACGATAAACCGAACTAATTTTAAAACCAAAGTCAGCTTAATGGGACGTGGAAAAGAAATTCCTACCTATTCTAGTTCGAAGAATATGCTCATGATGTTAATGTAACGTCGGCGATTACCTTGGTCTTTAAAGGAGGTTGTTCGTGATGGATAACAACAGACAAAACGGAAGATGGGACTGCTCGTGGATTGTTCTGCGAATTTCTTTGCTAATGTGCCTTGGAAACAAGATTACGGGCCAGATAAGGTACTCTATTCCGGAAGAATTGAAAGAAGGATCTATTGTAGGGAATATCGCTAAGGATTTAAGTCTAGATATTAGTACCTTGGTCGACAGAAGGCTTCGCATTGTGTCCAGTTCTGACAGTGCTCTTTTTCACTTAAAGAACAATGGCGTTTTGTATACCCATAAGAAAATCGACAGAGAGGAAATATGTTCTGGAAATAACCTTTGCGTGATAAATTTAAAAATAGTGGTTGAAGACCCACTTGAAATCCATTACGTAGGTGTGGAAGTTACAGATGTAAATGACCACTCTCCTATGTTTAGCGAAAAAGAGAAACGTCTTGAAATAGCGGAATCAACTGTTCAAAATACTCGTTTCCAGTTACAAGCTGCGCATGACCCCGACATTGGAGAGAACTCGGTTCGGTTATACAAATTAAGCCAAAACGAACATTTTGATGTGGAAATAAGGGACAGAGGAGAAGACAAGCTTCCGTTTCTGGTTTTGCAGAAGCCCCTCGATCGTGAGCGCAGAGCTGAACATAATTTAGTCTTAACTGCATTCGATGGAGGAAGCCCGCATAGGTCAGGTACACTCAACATAACAGTTATTGTTCTTGATGTTAATGACAATCGTCCTATATTTAGTCACGACGTATATACGACAGCGCTGAAAGAGAACACACCGATTGGAACTTTGGTGTTGAAATTACAGGCAAATGATAATGATGACGGTGTAAATGGGGAAGTGTTTTTTGTTTTCGGGGGTGACAAAAACCAAAACACGTTTGATATTTTCGTTTTAGATAACGTAACGGGAGAAATTCGAGTAAAGGGCGAAGCAGATTTTGAAATGACTAACATTTACAAACTAGATGTTCAAGCCTCAGACGGCGGGCAGCCTCCTTTGACCACTGACTGCAGAGTTATCATAAAGATACTAGATGTAAATGACAATAAGCCATATATAGAGATAACTTCATTCTCCAACATAGTTCCTGAGGATACCAGACCTGGAACTGTAATATCGCTAATTAGTTTCAGTGATAGAGACACAGGTGTAAATGGGAAAGTCAAGTGCGCTGTATCAGAAATTGTACCATTTGAATTAAAACCATCAATTCAGGAGAACATGTACTCATTAGTGATTAAAGAACAACTAGACCGAGAGCGAATTTCATATTATGAAATAACAATTACAGCCACAGACTTAGGGCAGCCTCCTTTATTCAGCACTAAAACACTGAGCATACAAATTTCAGATGTGAATGATAACAAGCCAGTATTCACCCAAAACCCCATTGAACTGTACATATTTGAAAATAATGTTCCAGGCATGTCTATATTCTGTATCAGTGCATCTGATAGTGATATAGATGAAAATGCTTTAATATCTTATAATATTCTCAGAGAAGGGGATAAACCCAATGATATATCAACATTCCTCAACATTCATTCTGAAACAGGCATCATTCAAGTGCTAAAAACCTTTGACTTTGAAACAATGAAAAGATTCCAGTTCCAGGTCCTTGCTGCAGATTCTGGAACTCCGTCACTAAGCAGTAACGTTACTGTGAACGTGTTCATTCTGGATCAGAACGACAACATCCCAGTGATCTTATATCCAGTCAGTGCTAATGGTTCTGCTGAAGGTGTGGAAGAGATTCCCCGCAATGTCAACGCAGGACATTTGGTGACCAAAGTGAGAGCCTACGACGCAGATATAGGATACAATGGCTGGTTATTATTTTCACTGCAGGAAGTGAGTGACCACAGTCTCTTTAGTTTGGACCGCTATACAGGACAGATAAGGACCCTTCGCTCATTCACAGAAACAGACGAGGCTGAACATAAACTGGTTATACTGGTCAAAGACAATGGAAACGTTTCACTTTCTGCAACAGCAACTGTGATAATCAAACTTGTTGAACCCAAAGAGGCGTTTGCTGCATCCGATATTAAAACTGCAGTAAAAGAAGATGGAGAAAATAACATTGCATTTTATTTGATTATTACTTTGGGATCTGTTTCATTTCTTTTCATTATAAGTATCATCTTGCTGATTGTAATGCAGTGCTCCAAATCTACAGATTATTCCTCCAAGTATTTACAAGATACAAATTATGATGGGACACTGTGTCACAGCATCCAGTACAGATCCGGAGATAAACGCTACATGTTAGTTGGATCCAGAATGAGCATCGGTTCTACTATAGTTCCAGGCAGTAATGCTAATACTCTAGTGGTACCAGATCACAGGAGGATAACTTCTGGTGAGGTAAGGCAAAATGGTTATATATAATGATTTTGTTGTTTAATTTTATTCGGATTCCTACACAGCTGTCCTATAGACCTACACATATGCACACATACATACAAACACATGAGCACAACTGTATGCATGCATTTGTTTGTATGTATAAGTTTACATAGCCTGGAAGAATTTGTGATTTCTTTGGCTATTTTTTAGAGAATATGAATGATAATACAAAACCTTGTCTTTTATTCATGGTTATGTGTAGCCATTTATCTTATTTATCCTATTTATTATTTATTAACAATAGTGTTTGCCCTTTTTAAATCATAATGACATATATACTGTATTTCAATATTATCTGCATTTAGAGCTAGTAGGGAGCTCTCCGTGGTGCTGAAATAAGTATTCGCCATTAGCGGTTAGAAAATTCGTCTTACTTAAGCTATATTTACGGAACAATAAAAATATCATGTTGTTACTTAAATATTTATTGTGGACGAGTAAGTTTTCTTTAAATGACATAGATTACATAGCCTGTATTAATACCTCAGGTAATACAAACAAACAAGCAAACAAATAAATAAATTATTTGATTATATAAAATGCTATTAACAAAAAAATCTGTTTTTTCAGTTTCTGATCTATACAACGAAGCTATATCCTTTTCAAAGGTTTTCTTTTTGCTGATGAACCTACTTGCATGACGGCTAATAAAGACACTAGTGACACTAGGGAATTCCTTTCCTATTATATTTATTATTATTGTTTAATAACAAAATTGGTTGAACACCACTTTGTAAATGTCTTAGAATGTTACTCCTTTGAAATATAGACCACCGAGCTATACTTATAGATTACACTACTTTATCGTTCTGACAGTTTTAAGTCCCCTTTATAACTCAATATTTAAAACTTGTGCATCCGTTGTCCGCTAATTATTCAGGTAATTATTGCAAATAATTACTCTTTTAGATTTTACAGCTTATTAAAACAAGTTGGTCCAGTGACCAGATGAGGTCAGTGTTACATAGGGCCAGAGAGTAGCAAATCCCGCCCAATGCTGTATGTAGATGTTTTGTTCTAGCTCCAGGGATGCGCGGGATTGACTGTCACGAGAGCTGCTTTATTTTTATTTAAAAAAAGACAGTTGTGTTAATATCAAGAATAATGGATGAGAAAGCACTGGTGACTAGTTTTTATAACCGAACGTAAAGATAATATTTTTACGACAAAACTGATTTAAGGAATCGTCTATGATGGATAAAGGCAGACAATGGCGTATATGGGAGTACTGCTGGACTGCTCTACGTATTTCTTTGCTGCTGTGCATCGGGAACCAGGTTCGTGCTCAGATAAGATACTCTATTCCAGAAGAAGTAAAAGAAGGAACAGTTGTGGGGAACATTGCGAAGGATTTGGATCTGGATGTAAATACATTAGTGGACAGACACTTCCGTATCGTTTCTGGACCTAAGGACGTTCCTTTTCAAGTAAACCAGTACAATGGCGTCTTACATGTTAATAAAAAAATCGACCGAGAGGAGGTATGTGACAGCAGTGATCCCTGTGTATTTAACCTCAAAATCGCAGTAGACAGCCCACTGGAAATTCATTATGTCGTAGTAGACATTACAGATATAAATGACAATGCACCTAGATTTCCAGATAAACAACAAAGAATAGAGATCGCCGAGAGCACAATACCAGGTGCACGTTTTCAACTACAAAGTGCCCGCGACCCAGACATTGGCGTACATTCCCTGCGCTCTTACAGATTGAGCAAAAACGAGCATTTTGATTTGGAAATAAAAGACAGGGACGACGAAAAAGTTCCCTTCCTGGTTTTACATAAAGCCTTGGATAGGGAGCGCAAAACTGAACACGTACTGACACTGACAGCAGTGGATGGTGGAAATCCGTCAAAGTCTGGAATATTAAATGTCACTGTCGCTGTTCTAGATAACAATGACAATCGTCCAGTATTCAGTCAAGAGGTTTACACAGTACTTTTACAGGAGAACGTTCCGATAGGTACTGTTGTGTTAAAAGTGAACGCAACAGATCTAGACGAAGGCACAAACGGGGAGATCATATACTCTCTGGGTAGCAACTTAAACCGTAAGTTTTCCGACGTATTTGATTTGGATACAGTTTCGGGTGAAATACGCGTAAAGGGCGAAATAGACTTTGAAAGCACCGATGTGCACAGATTAGATATTTTAGCCTCTGATAAAGGCACACCTCCTATGACGGTCAATTGTAGGGTCACTGTGAAAATTTTAGATGTGAATGATAACGCTCCTGAAATAGAAGTTACATCACTCTCTAATATAGTACCTGAAGATTCCAAACCGGGAACAGTTATTTCTTTGATCAGTGTTTTAGACAAAGACTCTGGAGTGAACGGGAAAGTTGTATGTTCTTTGTCATCAAGCATACCTTTTGAACTAAAACCGTCTGTGCAGGAAAATATGTACTCTTTAATTACAAACTCGTATTTGGACAGAGAAGAGATTTCACATTATGACATTACTTTAACAGCCACAGACCTGGGCCAACCCTCTTTAACTGCCCAAAAGAGTTTAAATGTGCAAATATCAGATGTGAATGATAATAGTCCAGAGTTTGCTCGAAATCCCATAGAATTATACATGATGGAAAATAACACTCCCGGTGCGTCTATATTTGCTGTAACTGCATCAGACAAAGACATGAATGAAAATGCCGTAATCTCGTACAGTATTATTAGAGGAGATGGTGCAGGGAACAACATGCCTACATATCTAAGCATCAGTTCTGAAACAGGAGTTATTCACTCGCTAAAAAGTTTTGATTATGAAGTAGCCAAAACGTTCCAGTTCCACGTGCTCGCTACAGATTCTGGAACTCCGTCACTAAGCAGCAACGTCACAGTGAACGTGTTCATTCTGGATCAGAACGACAATGTTCCAGTGATCTTATATCCAGTCAGTGCTAACGGTTCTGCTGAAGGTGTGGAGGAGATTCCCCGCAATGTCAACGCAGGACATTTGGTGACCAAAGTGAGAGCCTACGACGCGGATATAGGATACAACGGCTGGTTATTATTTTCACTGCAGGAAGTGAGTGACCACAGTCTTTTTGGTCTGGACCGCTATACAGGACAGATAAGGACCCTTCGCTCATTCACAGAAACAGATGAGGCTGAACATAAACTGGTCGTACTTGTCAAAGACAACGGAAACGTTTCACTTTCCGCAACAGCGACTGTGATCATTAAATTTTTTGAACCCAAAGAGGCTTTTGTTGCGCCCGATGTTAAACACACAGTGAAAGAAGAGAAAGAAAATAACGTTACATTTTATTTGATTATTACATTGGGTTCTGTTTCATTTCTTTTCATTGTCAGTATCATCGTGCTAATTGCAATGCAGTGCCACAAATCTACAGATTATTCCACCAAGTATTTACAAGATACAAATTATGATGGGACTCTGTGTCACAGTATCCAGTACAGATCCGGAGATAAACGCTACATGTTAGTTGGACCCAGAATGAGTATCGGTTCTACTATAGTTCCAGGAAGTAATGGGAACACCTTAATTGTACCAGATCACAGGAGGAGAACCTCTGGCGAGGTAAGAGGCGAGTCAATCATCAATCATCTTTACTGTATGTGTGTGCGTGTATATA
>JAOVVG010000010.1:5054148-5070325 GCA_028566375.1 Leptodoras nelsoni
CTACATGCCACAGATTTAGATGAGGGTGCCAATGGACAAGTTGTTTATGCCTTTGACAAAAGTCTAATTAGCAAAGTATCTGACAAATTTGAAATCGATTCAAATACAGGAGAGATTACTGTAAAAGGGTCAATAGATTTTGAAGAGCAGCATGTGTATGAAATAGACATACAAGCTTCTGATAAAGGAACAGTGCCTTTAACAGGTCACTGCAGTATAATAATTAATATTAAGGATGTGAATGATAATGCACCAGAGATTGATGTGACCTCACTCTCCAATGAGATATTGGAGGACTCAAATCCAGGGACAGCTATATCACTGATCAGTGTATCTGACAGCGATTCAGGTGAGAATGGTATGGTTATATGCAGCCTTACAGATACCATCTCTTTTGAATTAAAACCCACTTTCCAGAAGAGCATGTACTCTCTGGTCACCAAAGCCCTGTTAGACAGGGAGACTGTTTCTATACACAAAATAACTATAGAGTGCAAGGATAGAGGGGAGCCATCTTTATCCTCACAAAAGGCAATACAAGTTAATATTGAAGATGTCAATGACAACAGTCCAGTGTTTTCTCAAAACCCATTTAATTTTTATATTAGTGAAAACAACATCCCAGGCACGTCTATATTTTCCATTAGTGCTTTTGACATAGACCAGAATGAAAATGCACACATATCATACCGGATTCTGAAGGCAGAAGGCCATGATTCAAACATTGTCTCTTACCTAAATATAAATTCAGAGGATGGGAATGCTTGCGTTTATGCGCTAAAACGATTAGACTTTGAAATTACAAAAATGTTCAGGTTACAGATAGTTGCTACAGATTCTGGAACTCCATCCCGAAGTAGCAATGCCACAGTGAATGTGTTCATTCTGGATCAGAATGACAACGTTCCAGTGATTTTATATCCAGTCAGTGCTAACGGTTCTGCTGAAGTTGTGGCGGAGATTCCCCGCAATGTCAACACAGGGCATTTGGTGACTAAAGTGAGAGCCTATGATGCGGATATAGGATACAACGGCTGGTTATTGTTTTCACTGCAGGAAGTGAGTGACCACAGGCTCTTTGGTTTGGACCGCTATACAGGACAGATAAGGACCCTTCGCTTATTCACAGAAACAGATGAGGCTGAACATAAACTGGTCATACTGGTCAAAGACAATGGGAACGTTTCACTTTCAGCAACAGCGACTGTGATAATCAAAATTGTTGAGCCCAGCGAGGCTTTTGCAGCTTCTGAAGTTAAAGATGCAGTAAAAGAAGAGGAAGAAAATAATGTTAAATTTTATTTGATTATTATCTTGGCTTCAGTTTCATTTCTTTTTATTATCAGTGTCCTAATTCTTATTGTAATGCAATGCTCCAAAACTACAGACTATTCCTCCAAGTATCTGCAAGACACAAATTATGATGGGACGTTGTGTCACAGCATCCAGTACAGATCTGGAGATAAACGTTACATGTTAGTTGGACCCAGAACAAGTATTGGTTCTACTATAGTTCCAGGTAGTAACAGAAATACTCTTGTAATATCAGACCGAAGGAGGAGAACTTCTGGTGAGGTAAGAAAAAAATACTTACAAAAGCAATTCTTTAATTTCTAGGGCATGTCCTTGTACAATTTGCCACCTCTCCTAATATAAGGACATAGGCAATGTTACCTGAGTCAGTGTGTTAAAAATGTGAAAGGTTTGAATTTATTATTATTATTATTATTATTATTATTATTATTATTATTATTACACAAAAAAGAAAAATCCAAAAGCATTTGTTATCCCATTTTTTCAACACAATTAAATTAAATTAAACTTTTTTTTTTTTATTGAATCGTATACTGTTCATTGTTTGGGTCTCGTTTTAGTATTGAGCACCACGTGTTATTAACATTTTTGCTTAAGGGGGGTTATTTAATTCACTATAACCTAATCGTTCTAAATATCATAGAAGCGTTCACCAGCAGTGAGCAGAGATATCGACGAACAGCTTCAATCTTCTGAACACTGTTTCTCTAAAAAAATGCTCAAAACTTTTGGGGCAAGTAATCGCAACATAAAGGGAGAAGTCTTGGGAACGTTATTAATTATACACCACAGCTTAATCGGCTTTCAGACCTACAGCGTAGAAATATATGAATGCTATTAAGTTGGAGAAATATAGACAGAACATTTTGGGGGTGGTTTAAATGAATAATCTCAAATTGAATGACTTGGCTTCAAGAGGCACTGGCACTGTACATGGTATTAGTCCTGATCACGTTATGATTTTGAACTGAGTGTGACATTGTGTTATGTTGTCATATATGTATTTGCTTTTTCGGCTGTTTCTTTGTTTGCTTGTTTGGTTAGTTTGTTAATAGTTAACTATGTTAGATATTTTAAGGCTGGTTCTACACAGTCTTAACCATTTGCAAAAGACAACCTAAAATGATTTAGGACCAATTTCTTACATCTAAAAAATCTCAATGCATTATACTTTTAATTCGCGAGGTGTCAGCATCCAACTAGGAGAAGGTTGATGACGGTGATATAAGATGGTTCTTGTCCCCGCCTATTCGGTGGCCTCGTGTATTTGCTAAATATCCGACGGAATCGTGAGAGACTATACTTTAGTCTTATAGTAATGCATAGTTTGGTATAGAATATATTATGGTTAAACCTTTAATTAATACGCATTCATTTGTGGTGAGTTTTTGTCGACGTGCTGGAACTGCTCAATATGGAACAAAGGAAAGGTGCTTCATGGAAAAGGCTACATATAAGGCTTGCTTTTATGGCTGTATCATTGTTGTTTGGAAGAGCAGTATGGGCACAGATACGGTATTCTGTTTCTGAAGAGCAGAATGACGGTACCGTGGTTGGAAATTTTGCAAAGGATTTAGGAATTGATACAAGAAGCTTAAAGGAGAGAGGATTCCGCATCGTGTCATCCTCGGTGGAGTCACTGTTTAAGGTAAATCAGAATGACGGAGCGCTGTATATTACTGGGAACTTAGACAGAGAGACGGTGTGCGTGAGAAGCATATCGTGCACGATCACTCTTAAAATCGCTATGGAAAATCCACTGGAGATTCATTATGTCGCTATAGAGATTATAGATGTGAACGATCATGCGCCTGTTTTTACTGAAAAAGAAACGCTCTTCGAGATATGGGAGTCGGCGTTACCCGGAACGCGATTTCAGCTTCAGCCAGCCCACGACCCTGACAGCGGATCAAATTCTATTCAAACGTATAAACTCAGCCAGACCGACCATTTCCGCCTCGAAGTCAAAGATCGTGGTGAAGACGGCAAAATCCCTATTCTGATATTACAAAAGCAGTTAGACAGAGAAGCTGCACAGAACATAAAGCTGTTATTAACTGCTGTAGATGGCGGAAAACCATCAAAATCTGGAACAACGGAAGTAATCATAAATGTGCTGGATATAAATGATAACGCACCTGTCTTCACTGAAGATGTCTATACTGTTATGGTGCATGAAAACGCCCCTATAGGGACAACGGTAATACAGGTAAACGCGACAGATTTGGATGACGGCTCAAATGGCGAGATTGTTTATTCCATAGGTAATAATGTAAATAATATTTTACACGAGCTTTTTGAAATATCTCCATTCACTGGCGAAATCATTGTGAAGGGAGTGTTAGATTTTGAGGCTAAAGATAGATATGAGATTGATATTCAAGCATCTGACAAAGGATTTGTTCCAATGGTGTCAGATAAGACAGTAACTATAAAGATTGTAGATGTAAATGACAATGCACCAGAGATAGAGGTGACATCATTTTCAAGTGTCATTCCAGAAGATTCCAGATCTGGAACTACAGTTGCTTTGATAAGTGTTTCTGACTTGGACTCTGGGCCCAATGGAAAAGTTTCTTGTTCAGTACCTGAAGACATGCCTTTCAAACTTTTTTCATCTTCGCATAATGATATTTACTCCTTAGTTACATCTTCATCACTTGATAGGGAAATGGCATCTCAATATGATATTACATTATTTGCAAAAGACGCAGGGAACCCACCACTGACATCGAGGAAGACTATAACTGTACAAGTATCAGATGTAAATGATAATAGTCCAGAGTTTATTACTTCCCCGTACACATTTTATGTAATAGAAAACAATGTTCAAGGAACATCTTTATTTTCTGTGTTTGCTTTTGATCGGGACTCAGATGAAAACGCAATGATCAACTATCAGATATGGAGAGATAATCTCAAAGAGAACAAGTATACATCGTTTATTAATGTAAATTCTGAAAATGGTGCCATATATGCATTAAAAAGTTTTGACTTTGAGACAGTAAAGACATTCCAATTCCACGTGCTCGCTACGGATTCTGGAACTCCATCTCTAAGCAGCAACGTTACAGTGCAAGTGTTCATTCTGGACCAAAATGACAACATACCAGTGATCTTATATCCAGTCAGTGCTAACGGTTCTGCTGAAGGTGTGGAGGAGATTCCCCGCAATGTCAACGCAGGACATTTGGTGACCAAAGTGAGAGCCTATGACGCGGATATAGGATACAATGGCTGGTTATTATTTTCACTGCAGGAAGTGAGTGACCATAGTCTCTTTAGTTTGGACCGCTATACAGGACAGATAAGGACCCTTCGCTCATTCACAGAAACAGATGAGGCTGAACATAAACTGGTCATACTGGTCAAAGACAATGGGAACGTTTCACTTTCAGCAACAGCGACTGTGATCATTAAACTTGTGGAGCCTAAAGAGGCTTTTGCAGCTTCAGATGTGAAAAATGCAGTAAACGAAGAGGGAGAAAATAACATTACATTTTATTTGATCATTACTTTGGGATCTGTTTCATTTCTTTTCCTTATAAGCATTATTGTACTGATTGTAATGCAGTGCTCCAAAGATACAGACTATTCCTCTAAGTGTTTACAAGACACAAATTACGACGGGACTCTGTGTCACAGCATCCAGTACAGATCCGGAGATAAACGCTACATGTTAGTTGGACCCAGAACAAGTATTGGTTCGACTCTAGTTCCGGGCAGTAATGGAAATACTCTTGTGATACCAGATCGCCGGAGAGGAACTTCTGGTGAGGTAAGAAGGACTTACTTACAAGGGTGATTCTAAAGTTTAGCTATTACCCAAATGATATCCAAACAGTAAGAAATAAAAATGCTTCTGCAGCTGGATGCAAAAGGGTTTAGTCACTTCTGCATGTGTGTCCCTGTAAATACATATTTTTTTTTACTGACAACCATTATGCATAATTGTGGCATAGACTTATAGCGTTTGCAATTTAAAAATCAGCCGTCTTATTCAAACCAGCAGAAAGTTGACCAGACACAAGGAAAATGGAAAAATTTTACTGTAACCATTTAAAAGTTGTGTAATAATGCAGTGCTTATAAATCTTCTAGTGCTTGGTTGAGCCTATTTCTGCCATGATTGGTAGATAAGTATATAATAAGTAAGGTGTATGTACGTACAGTATTTTTAAAGTCTATGTATGTATGTATGTATGTATGTAAGTATGTATGTATGCTTTAATTTGTTCATGTAAATTCCATCTAGTTTATTGAAACATATCAGACTCCTCTCATGAATTACTTGGTCAAGATCTGCTTAGGCAGAATCAGGTGTTTAAGGACAGGAAAATATGCAGCTACTGGGGCTGCTGACTGAATAGTGACACGGTGCACTCGTCGCTGTCCAAGGTACTAATTCTGGACCTGACATTTTTGTTACTGTTCTTTACTCAGATATACTTATTCAATATCTAATTAGATTGCTCGTTTGCTTGATATTAGGTACGTTAGTTAGATGGTAAGTAATTTACTTTGTTATTTTGCTATGTGCTGTACAAAATCATGTTCAGTTGAAGTAAAACAACGACTGAACGACATTGAAAAATTTTTAAATGAAAAATTTTAAAACTGAAAAATTGCTTTGTACTGATTGTCTTGCATACAAGCAATTTAACTGCAATAAAGGTTGAATTCACGAGGTGTCACTATAGAGCTAGAAGAAGGTTCATGACATAAAAATAAGATGGTTCTTGTGCCCGCCCTTTCAATGACCATGGATATTTGCTAAATAGCACACGGAATGAAGTGAGAACATGCATTAGACTTAGGGCACTTTGTAGTCAGGATACTGTAGTACTGGGTATTATGGTCATATGTCGGATTAATTATCATTCGCTTGTCGTAATCTTTATGCCGACGTGCTATAACTGCTCAAAATGGAACAAAGGAGAGGCGCTGCATGGCGAAGGGCACATGTAAGGCTTGTCTTCATGGCTGTATCGTTGTTGTTCGGAAGAGCGGTATGGGCACAGATACGGTATTCTGTTTCTGAAGAACACAAAGACGGTACTGTGGTTGGAAATATTGCAAAGGATATAGGAATTGATGCAAGAAGCTTAAAAGAGAGAGGATTCCGCATCATGTCATCCTCAGGGGCATCACTGTTCACGGTAAATCCGAATGACGGAGCGTTGCACGTTAGTGGAAACTTAGACCGAGAGGCGGTGTGCGAGAAAAGCGCATCGTGTACGATCAATCTCAAAATCGCAATGGAAAATCCACTAGAGATTCATTATGTGACTATAGAGATTATAGATGTGAATGATCATGCTCCTGTTTTTACTGAAAAAGAAACGCTCTTAGAGGTATGGGAGTCGGCGTTACCCGGAACGCGTTTTCAGCTTCAGCCAGCCCACGACCCTGACAGCGGATCAAATTCTATTCAAGCTTATAAACTCAGTCAAAACGATAATTTCAGACTAGAAGTCAAAGATCGTGGTGAAGGTGGAAAAATTCCTTTCCTGGTCTTACAGAAGCCCATAGACAGAGAGGTAATACAAAGTATGAAATTGTTATTAACTGCTATTGACGGTGGAAAACCCTCCAAATCGGGAACAACTGACGTAACTGTTCGTGTTTTGGATGTAAATGATAACATGCCAGTTTTTACGAAGGACCAGTATTCCGTCCATCTTAATGAAAATGCACCTATCGGTACCACTGTCATAGGAGTAAACGCAACAGATTTAGATGACGGCCCAAATGGAGAAGTTGTTTATGCATTCGCTAATAATGTGGACAGTAAACTGCACAAGCTTTTCAATATAGATTCGAACACTGGAGAAATTGTTGTGAAAGGACTAATTGATTTTGAAACAACAAGTGCATATGAAATTGATATAACAGCGTCAGACAAAGGTACTGTACCACTGGCAACAGATAAGAGTGTAATTATAAAAATAGTCGATGTCAATGACAATGCTCCGGAAATAGAGTTGACATCACTTTCAACCTCTGTTTCAGAAGATTCCAGACCAGGCACGACAGTTGCTTTGATAAGCGTGACTGATTTAGACTCTGGGATTAACGGGAAAGTTTTCTGTTCAGTCCCTGAAAATATGCCATTTAAATTAACACCGTCTTCACATGACAATATTTATTCATTAGTTACTACATCATCCATTGACAGAGAGAAGCAGTACGAGTATGACATTACATTAGTTGCCAAAGATGCAGGAGAACCGTCTTTATCATCAGTGAAAAGTTTAACCATCATAGTATCAGATGTAAATGATAATAATCCAGAATTTTCTCTCTCCTCTTACACATTTTACATTATGGAAAATAATATTCCGGGCATGTCGTTATTCTGTGTTTCGGCTTCTGACCGAGATACAAATGAAAACGCGATAGTCACCTATGAAATAATCAGAGAAAACAGCAAAGATAATAAGCACATGTTTGTGAATATAAATGCGGAAAATGGATGTATTTACGCTTTAAAAACTGTCGACTTTGAAAGTGTAAAAACTTTTCAGTTCCACGTGCTCGCTACAGATTCTGGAACTCCGTCACTAAGCAGCAACGTCACAGTGAACGTATTCATTCTGGATCAGAACGACAATGTTCCAGTGATCTTATATCCAGTCAGTGCTAACGGTTCTGCTGAAGGTGTTGAGGAGATTCCCCGCAATGTCAACGCAGGACATTTGGTAACTAAAGTGAGAGCCTATGACGCGGATATAGGTTACAACGGCTGGTTATTATTTTTACTGCAGGAAGTGAGTGATCACAGTCTCTTTAGTCTGGACCGCTATACAGGACAGATAAGGACCCTTCGCTCATTCACAGAAACGGATGAGACTGAACATAAACTGGTCATACTGGTCAAAGATAATGGGAACGTTTCACTTTCAGCAACAGCGACTGTGATCATTAAACTTGTTGAGCCTAAAGAGGCTTTTGCTGCTTCAGATGTGAAAAATGCCGTAAACGAAGAGGGAGAAAATGACATTACATTTTATTTGATCATTACTTTGGGATCTGTTTCATTTCTTTTCCTTATAAGCATTATTGTACTGATTGCAATGCAGTGCTCCAAAGCTACAGACTATTCCTCTAAGTATTTACAAGACACAAATTACGACGGGACACTGTGTCACAGCATCCAGTACAGATCCGGAGATAAACGCTACATGTTAGTTGGACCCAGAACGAGCATCGGATCTACTATAGTTCCTGGGAGTAATGCGAATACTCTAGTGATACAAGATCGCAGGAGAAGAATGTCTGGTGAGGTAAGAAGTAATAACTGTGGCGACTGTGTGCATACTTTATCATCTACAGTTACAACACTGCAATTTTAACATTTTTTTAAAATAACATAAAGTTTTTCTAGGTATGAAATTTCATTCCTCTGTCAAGATATTGACACTGATATTTGTTTGTGGCACTAACCATGGCCGTGTTTATGTATTTTGTGGGGGGTTGGTTATGCATGATATGGTACTAAATTATTTTTGACCTGGAGCCTGATATTGGATAGCATGTTTATGTATTTATTTTCATTGACGTCCACTTTTGGGATTTTGTTGGAAACTTTACCAACGACATTGTAGGACAATTGTGTCACTCTGTCTTCATCAATTTGAGAAGCAAATAGAGTTATGTAGGGTAATTGCATTGCATCGTTTTCTTGCAGTGAGCGACGGAATCGCACGGTGTCAGTGTAATCTAAACGAGATCATGTAATGGGTTTGGCCTCTTAGTTGGTTATTTGGACCGCCTCATCTCTGGGTAACATTCTAGTGTAATATTCTGGTCTAGTGTGCCGCGCCTCCGCGGTCTGTGTGGAATATTTTCATACTTTTCATATCCGATCACTGCTTTGGTTCGTCGAGATTTATTAAGAACATCAATATGTGTATACACTCTGTGGATTGTGTTTGTTCATGTGGTCGGAACCTGCACTAATTTACTTCAAAATGGAACAAAGGGGATCCGCGACATGGCGACTGTACCTTGTACATTTTGCACTGTCGCTGGTGTTTTGGAGAGCAGCACTGGCGCAAATAAAGTATTCCTTATTAGAAGAGCAGAAAGACGGCACACTGGTTGGCAATATCGCAAAGGATTTGGGTCTTGATCACAGAAGTTTAAAGGAGCGAGGATTTCGTGTCGTATCAACTACAGGAGAGTCTCTATTCAATCTAAACCAGGATGATGGCGTCTTGTACACTACAGGGAAAATAGACAGGGAGGAGGTATGCGAGAGAAGCAGCTCATGCTTGATCAATCTAAAAGTCGCGCTTGAAAATCCTATAGAGATTCATTACGTAGTGGTTGAGGTTGTGGACATAAACGATCATGCGCCGATGTTTCCTGAGATAGAAAAGCGTTTGGAAATCTCCGAAAACGCAGTGTCTGGTTCACGCTTTCAGATACAAGCGGCACGCGATTCAGATACCGGGATGAATTCTGTTCAAATGTATAAAATCAGTCATAACGAACATTTTCGAATCGAGGTTAAAGACAGTGGATCGGATCGAAAGCTGCCCTTTCTAATTTTACAAAAACCGTTAGACAGGGAAGCTAGTCCTAGTCATAAGCTCCTCCTCACAGCGCTGGACGGCGGAAAACCACCAAAATCCGGCACTATGGAGATAACTATTGATGTCCTAGATGTAAATGACAACATTCCAGTTTTTACAAAAGACTCGTATTCTGTGAAGCTTAGCGAAAATGTGCCTGTAGGCACAACTGTAGCGCAGGTAAATGCAACTGACCTTGATGACGGTGTAAATGGTGAAGTGTTTTTCATTTTTGGACACGACGTTGACAGTGACTTGCGCAAACTTTTTTATCTGGATCCAGTCACAGGCGAAATTGTTGTAAAAGGACAAATCGATTTTGAGCAGAAAGACCACTATGAAATTTATATTCAAGCGTCTGATAAAGCACTTGCACCACTGACCGCTGATAAAAGCATTTTAATACAAATCATTGACCTAAATGATAATGCACCCGAAATCGAAGTGACGTCTTTTTCGAGTACACTACCAGAAGATTCTAAGTTGGGGACAACAGTAGCATTAATCAGTGTCAGTGATTTAGATTCTGGTTTAAACGGAAAAGTATCCTGCTCTGTACTCGAAGAAACACCTTTCAGGTTAATGCAGACCTCACAGCATAACATTTATTCATTGACAACTACGTCATTGCTTGACAGAGAGAAAATATCACAATATGACATTACATTAATAGCCCAAGATGCAGGTCAACCAGCATTATCATCTTGTAAATCTATCACTGTCCAACTATCTGATGTGAATGATAATAGCCCAGAGTTTTCCCACAACCCTCAAATTGTCTATGTAACTGAAAATAATGTCCTGGGCATGTCAATGTTTTCTGTATCGGCTAGTGACCGGGATTTAGATGTAAATGCCCTGATTACATACCAGATTTGGAGGGAGACTACTGAACAAAATAAGTATACATCCATCCTAAACATAAACCCTGAAAATGGAGAGATATACGCGCTGAAAAGTTTTGACTTTGAAATGGTTAAAACATTCCACTTCCATGTTGTTGCTGCAGATTGTGGAAAACCATCACTAAGCAGTAATGTTACAGTGAACGTGTTTATTCTGGATCAGAACGACAATGTTCCAGTGATCTTATATCCAGTCAGTGCTAATGGTTCTGCTGAAGGTGTGGAAGAGATTCCCCGTAATGTCAATGCAGGACATTTGGTGACTAAAGTAAGAGCCTATGATGCGGACATAGGATACAACGGCTGGTTATTATTTTCACTACAGGAAGTGAGTGACCACAGTCTCTTTAGTCTGGACCGCTATACAGGACAGATAAGGACCCTTCGCTCATTCACAGAAACAGATGAGGCTGAACATAAACTGGTCATTCTAGTCAAAGACAATGGAAACATTTCACTTTCAGCAACAGCGACTGTGATCATTAAACTTGTTGAGCCTAAAGAGGCTTTTGCTGGTTCAGATGTGAAAAATGCCGTAAACGAAGAGGGAGAAAATAACATTACATTTTATTTGATCATTACTTTGGGATCTGTTTCATTTCTTTTCCTTATAAGCATTATTGTGCTGATTGTAATGCAGTGCTCCAAAGCTACAGACTATACCTCTAAGTATTTACAAGACACAAATTATGACGGGACACTGTGTCACAGCATCCAGTACAGATCCGGAGATAAACGCTACATGTTAGTTGGACCCAGAACGAGTATTGGTTCTTCTATAGTTCCAGGCAGTAATGCGAATACTCTAGTGGTAGAAGACCGCAGGAGGAGAATTTCTAGAGAGGTAAGGCCATGCTCAGTGTCACTTTAATGTGGATGTTTATATTTATCATGAAATGTACAGTATGTATTCTGGTTATGGACTGAGTAAAACAAATGAGCATCATTTTATGTAAAGATAGTGACACTGGATTTAATAAGATTGAAATGAAAGGCTTTAAGCTGTAGCCCTAACTTTCAGCATTTCTAATGTGCCATAGTTGTGTGAATTCATGTATTTGCATTTGTAAAATCGTATTTGGTAGTTTGGAATTTTGTCTCACTTTGTTGTGGTCAGTATGTAGTACAGTTATCCAGTTTTATTCACACTCCACATATGACATCCATTTTCACACAATTAATAGCTTTAAAGCACTCACATTCCCTCATTCTTTCTTTCTTGCACTTTCCATTTAGCCGGTAGGAAAACTGCATGGATATAAGATTACAGCATGTGAAACATTTCAGGCAAGGTCTAGTGTCTTTTGTAATTACATTGGTGAACTTATTCTCTTTCTTTTATTTTTTTTTTACTTTGTGTCCCATCTATTAAGCCTTGTTTGCACATGCTTGATCAGTTCCTTGTTTCCTAGTCTTTAATCAAAACGAAAAAGACAAGTGGAAGTACCAGTACAAGTAGATGAGCAGTGTAGTATTAGGAAGGCATATAATTTTATAAATAATTGTGAGAATTGTGCCATTGTATCTAGACCCTACTTGTCTTCTTATCTTGCAAGCTATTGCAGTCTTGCAAGCTATTATTGCTCTGTATTTGTATGATTACCAAACAGTATCATGATAACAGTAGGCTACTTTATAACAATAGCAGAATCTGTCTTTTGGGGCAGTATATATGAACATGAATTCATCCAGTCATGTCTGTATATAACATTGGGTTACATCAATATGATCTGTTTTGAAAGTGTTCATGTATAATTTATTGTTCTGTGTATCCAATAATCCTGTGTAATACTGCCAATGCAGCAGTCAGATCAGTGAAAAAATACATTTGGGAAACACCATCAGAGTGCCTCATTATAAGGCACTGGTCCATAATACAGCACAAGCAGCAAGGCCTCAAAGCTGTTCCATCCTGTGTCACTATTTAAACAAACAAAGCACAAGCAAACAGTGGATATAAATGCACAAAGGATTAATAGCCCAAAGAGGTATGAGTAAACACACTATGGAAAATAGATATACAAAGCTTAAATGTTTGCATAGCATAGACAGTTGATAATGATCACATGTATGGTACATAAGAATGACTGAACCAATTAAAATGAAAGAAAGAAAGTGTCACCATGTCTGTGTGGGTTCTTGAGGCTTCCCCAAATACATGTCACTGTCAACAGGGGACTGAAATTGCCACTAGGTGTTAATAACCATGTGAATCTGTGTGTGTGTGTGTGTGTGTGTGTGTGTGTGTGTGTATGGTGGCCTGGGATGCACTGGCATTCCATCCTAGGTGTATTCCCACTTCACATCTAGCATATCCAGGATATTCTTCCAAGATAAGGAAAAACATGCTTACTGAAGAATGAATGAATGAATTATCAAAAAGAACTGTCACAGAATTTTAGAGATTTTAGAGAAAAGTTATTTTGAGTGATGTTATGGAGTGAGGAATGGATTATTACAGAGAATGAAGAAAGTAAAGGCTGCTACGGTAAAGCAGAATTTCATTGGTTACAAAACACAATAATAAGTATTGGTCATGGTTGATGTGTAAAACAATGTGTAGGCATGGACTGAATGTGAGCAGGTGGCCAATGTCCCTGGTGCTGAGCTGATGAAAGCATGGATGGCCATGTTGACATATGTGAGTGGGCTTAGATAAGATATACTCGATAAGGCCTTACATCATAATGAGTGTTAACATATTATTAAAATTTAGAATGATTGTCAAGACACCAGAACAAATGTCATTTTTATGCTATGATTTAATACTATGTGCTGTGTGCAACACAGTTCTCTATCTGCTAGAATTAGTCCAGGTCCATTTCAGCATCTGTTGAGCTTGTATTACTATCTATGTGGCATTTCTGTGATGCTCTCCCGTGTCCATGTTGGTACCAAACAGAAGCCACCATTACTGAAAGTCAATATCTATTGATTAGATCCATTGATTAAAAACTGGTGGAAGGAGGTGCGGCTCCTGTGGAGTTGGAAGGAAAAGCTGCACCTACACCAGCCCTTTGGGATTTGGTTTGACACCCCTGCATTAGTGCAACTAATTAAAGCTAACCCTACCCCTACCCATAACCCTATATAATGAAAAATAAACTTTTTGGCTCTTTTATCTATTTATCTATTTATTTATTATATTTATTATATTATTATTATTATTATTATTATTATAAAAAAAACAGTTTCCTTATTGGACCTGCAAAATATCCCCACAAGGTCAAATATATCAGATATTCTTACAAGTGTGGAGACATTTGGTCACCACAAATATATAAAAAAGACACATTAATACAGCTAATTATTGCTAACCCTAACCCAAACAATAACTCTACCCTTAACCTCACTAATGAAAAAGAAACCCTTTGGCTGTTTTATTTATTTATTTTATATTTCCATTTATTTATTATTTATGTTTTGTTAAAAACTACAGAAAAACACTTATGGGGACTAGCAAAATTACTTCCACTCACACAAGACTTAATATACTGTATTGACATTTTAAGACTTGCTGTTTTTGCATTATCATTTAATTAAAGTTAATTTTCAGCCACATCATTTCTGTCTTTTTGAACTATATTTCTTGCAGCTGTTGAATTAAAGAACGAATTAGGTTTAGGAAGTATATATTATACCATTTCACTGACATAGTAAGAATGAATAAATAAATAGATAACAGCATATTTTAGAATAACATAAGACTATATGGATGTAGTAGAGGAACTAAAAGGGAGAATATCAGTATGACGTTCAGGACAGCAGACAAAATTAGATTTATTTATATAAGTGTGAAAATGGTGTGGGATGTCTGTAGAGTGCAGAGAGAGGCGGGAGGCAGGATGTAGACACAGATTGGGTTGGCGGGAAAGGTGACTCATCTGTGTGTAAGCATGTAAATTTGTGTGTGTGTGTTTTTATATCTTTGTGAGGACCTAATATCCCCACAAAGATAGGAATATCTGATATTTTTGGTCTTGTGAGGACATTTTGATGGTTCTCACAAGAAAAGTATTTTTTGTGTGTATCATTGTAGATTTTAATAAAAATAAAAATAAATAAAAGAGCCAAAAAGTTCCTTATTTATTACTGAGGTTAGAGTTAGGGTTAGGGTCTGAGTCAGCATTAGCATTAATTAGCTGCAGTAGTAATTATGTCAATGGCAATGGCAAGACAAATTTGTGTGTGTGTGTGTGTGTGTGTGTGTGTGTGTGTTTGAGAAGCAGGCTATGTAACTGGAACAGCCTGCAAACCAGCTGGAGGTAGAAGCTATTTTAAACAAACTCTCAAAACCAACCTTAATAGGAGAATTATTCTGAATCATGCCAACATCTTTCGCAGCATCCCTCAACAAAACTCTCTCCTCTCACTCTCTCTCTTTCCATGTGTATAGGGAATGATGTGAAATGCTTGAATAAAAATCTAAAATCAGAGTCAAAATACTACACAGAAGTGTATACAATGCATTAATGGAAAAGTCTGTTTATAGCACCAGGGAGTGTGGATAGAGTGTGAATGATCTTGCTTGTACTGGCTCAGTCAGCTGCATCTTGGCAGGAGGCAGTATTTATCGTTAAGGAACTGTGTAAACAAGAGGGAGAAGAGGAGAGGGAGAAATTTTAGACATGTGACACATAACTTAATTTGAAAAAGGTAAGCTGTCATATATTTTATATTCATTGCATGTCAAGAGACATATTTCCAGCATTTATTTTCATTTTGATCATTATGGCTTGTAGCTTCTGAAAAGCATACATCCAGTATCTCAAAGTATTAGAATATTTCCTTTGTGAACAGCCAGCCTTTTCAGCAATGACCTTCTGTGGCCTTGTGGAGGGTGTTGATGATTGTCTTCTCCTCGAGTCAGCAGTCTTCCCCATGATTGTGGTTGCGTGTGTTGAACTAGACCAAGAGGTACACTGCGAATATATACTGTTTGAGATACTGGATTTCTGATTTTCATGAGCTGTAAGACATAATGATCAAAGTGAACACAAAAAGGCTAGAAATATGTCACTTCATATGTAATGAACATAATATAGGACAGTTTACCTTTTTCAAAATAAATTATGAAAAAAAGAAACATTTTCTACTTTATTAAATTTTTTTGAATTGTGTTACAAGGCTAATTGGTTGCCCTTTCCATACAAGTCCTGGCACTTCTTGATTGGTTGAGCAGCTATATTATGTGATTGGTTGTTTTATTCTTATGTAACTTGTATTATGTATTTATATGTATTTATATATTCTGCTGCAAAAAACTAATAGGCAGCTGTTCTCCCTCTAGAGAAGTGTCAGTCAGTCAGTCATTTTCTGTACCGCTTATTCCCAGTTACGGGGTCACGGGGGAGCCAGTGCCCAGCCGGCAACTCTGAGC
>JAOVVG010000010.1:5192229-5206042 GCA_028566375.1 Leptodoras nelsoni
CATAGCCACATGAGCACGGGAGTACTTTATGAAATCAATGTGACTTTACAAAGTCTGCCACGGCATCAAGAAATGCATCCTGAAACTGTATAATGCAAAGAGGAAGCCATATATAAATC
Organism: Leptodoras nelsoni; assembly: GCA_028566375.1. Taxonomy (NCBI): domain Eukaryota; kingdom Metazoa; phylum Chordata; class Actinopteri; order Siluriformes; family Doradidae; genus Leptodoras; species Leptodoras nelsoni. The sequence continues at coordinate 5,192,349 of JAOVVG010000010.1, forward strand.
ATTTGCTGCTGTCAAGACAACACCATTTCCAAGAAACTCCATGCCTATTTCAACAGGACAATGCCAAAGTTACAACGAGTTCTGCACAAGTTACAACAGTGTGGTTTGACTGGCCTGCCTGTAATCCAGATCTGTCTCCTATTGAAAATGTATGGTGCATCATGAAGAGGAGAATCAGACAACAGTGACAATGAATACATTTATAATAATATAATATAATTTTAAAAAGGTGATGTGACCCAGTGGTAAACATGCTGTTGACTGTCCCAACGTCTTTGAAAGTTTTGCAGGTATCAATTTCTAAATTTGTTTAGATTTAACAAATAGAATTAAGCTTGACATTAAAACACTGAAAATCTTTTCAACATTAAATAAATGTTGCAGTGAAATAACAAATTTCACAGTTTTAGAAAGTGTCCCAACTTTTCTGGAAATAATGTTTGTGTATTGTAACATATTGTTCTGATTGATATGGATAATGTGAGATGCAAGACAAAGTGTTTCATGCTTTGGCTGTTAGAATTAGCCGTCTGTTTTGTTGAGTGCACCTGACAGCACAGATGGGGTTAGCTTTAACAGATTGAATCCATATAGAATACCACTGTTGTAAATCTAGCTAAAGGTTTCTGCATGAATCTGGCAGACATGTTGAGCTATAAACAGTGGATCATGTCTGAGGCTGTAAGAAGTATTTTAGTGTAGCTATAAAAAAATCACTTACACATGAGAATACTGTCAGAGAGACAATTGTGTGCTTCTTTAGTTGTGGATTGTAGACTCTCTGTAGTAGCTTTATCAAGCACCAGATATACAGGTAGCAATGAAATATTTCTAAAGATTAAGTTTTCAATGCAGGCAGCATGGTGGCACAGGATAGGTTTCCTCTGGGAGTTCCGGTTTCCTCCCACAGTCCAAGGACATACAGTCAGGCAAATTGGAGATACTAAATTGCCCCCAGGTGTGAATGTGTGTGTGAATTTGTCTGTCTACCCTGTGATGGACTGGTAGCCTGTCCAGGGTGTTTCTCTGCCTTCTGCCCAGTGAGTGCTAGGGTAGGCTCCAGCAACCCCTGGAACCCAGTAGAGGATATACATATACCTAGACACTCTCTTCTTGTATCCAGGTAAAAGACACTGGTGGACTCAGGAGGGCGCCACAATGGAAGAAGTTCCCTTTAGAGTGGTTAAATGAGAGGAAATGCCCTATTGTCTGCCCTTTACATGGGTAAAAATGATTGAGTGCCCTCTAGGGTGCCCCTTCATGCAATAAATGAAGATATGCCCTCTAGAGCAAAAATATTTGATAATCAGTGCCCTTCTAGTGGAGAAAATGTGATATAATGCCTTATAAGGTGACGTTAAAATGGTCATTTTATGATGTTCAGTGTGTGTGCCGTTCCAGTGGAAAAGGGTTCCATTATGAAGTACCTTCTCTGCTTTCTAGTAGAGATGATTGGATGCAATACTCTATAGCAGGGGTCTCAAACTCAATTCACAAAGGGCCGTTGTGGGTGCAGGTTTTCCTTCCAACCAAACAGAAGCCACACACTACTGAAAGTCAAGATCCACTAATTAGATTAATTGATTAAAAACAGGTGGAATGAGGTGTGGCTTCTGATTGGTTGAAAGGAACCCTGCACCACACAGCCCTTTGTGGATTGAGTTTGAGACCCTCGCTTTATAGGGTATTCCTACAGGTGATAAGACATGATGAGGTGCAGTGCTGTAAAGGTTATCCTTACCTGCATGAGAAAGTGGCGATGTTTCCTAATGGATGCCCCTTCAGTGAAGAAAATGTGGCATGATACCATTGAGTGAGGCAGTGTAGCATAGAACATGACTACTGGTGTGGTGCAAGAAGCCCATAAATGTGTATATCATATATCACAAAAAACCCACATTTCAGAACAATCTGTATTCATGATGTCAATAGTATGGAGATGTCTTCAGCTTACATTTTAATTTAGATTTTGTTTTCATGCGATAACGTTATTTATATTTATTTATAGTTTTCTTGAAATTCTGATTTATTCATCTCAAATTATAATCATGTCTAATTAATAAAGCTTTGGTTTCATGAGATTTTTTCCAGTGTGAGAGAACATTTTATTTGTGTTTAATTTAAGAGACTTTTTTATTTTATATGTTTTATTTAAGAGTGCACAGTAAAGTGTTTGTAAAGTTGAAACACACAGCAGTCAATTTGCTTTCTTAAGATCTTGAATCAATTGTATTGTATTGCCGAATCTGTCATATCTAGAGAAAACAAAGTAACGTTGAGATCCTGAGAAAACATAGGAAAATAATACATCATTATCATCAGAAAACAGAATCTAAATTAAAAGTAATTCTTGCTACTTTATATACATATATACTTCTATACAATAGGACTTTTTGGATCTCTAACATCAGTGCAGGGTATAAATTTCTATGTGCAAGAATACACTGAAATATCTGATGTGTAACCATGCTTCCTGGTTGATGAAGTAATGAGTGAAGACCTATTTCCTAAGTAAAGATTTCAACCCCTACACCCCATGGCTCTGTATTGAAGGACCACTACAGAGTCAAGGGCTGTCCAAAAGTAGGGGGAGAGCCAACAGAAGGGAATTGGGATTGGGCCAAAAATCCCAGTGAAGAAAATGAGATGCCGTGTCATACACCCCACCCCCCAACAACATGCACTCTAGAGGAGGTTTTCCCAAAGTGGGTACTGTGATGAGTCTAGGAATGCTGCCAAATATTTTGATAAGATTTTGAATTTATCTCTCAGACCCTGTTTACATACAAAACACATAGTATGGCTGCTCATAAATCTTTTCTGCACTACTGCAAGGGGCTGATAAGTTAGCCTAATATATATCTAGCATTTTGAACTAATCTCATCTGCACTGACCCAGTTTTTTATTTTTCAATGCCCAGTTTAGGTTAGGCTAGATTATGTTAGGAGAACTGTATTTGGCAGTAAAAGACAAAGTATATTGTTGCCAACAATGACACAATGAAATTTAAAATACTCATTCCCATTGTTAAAAACTTACATCTATACCATCCATTTAAGTTTTTAGTTTTAGCCATGCCACCCTAGAATGTTCACATGTCAGAGGGGTTTAATATGGGCTGAGCTGTAACCCTGCAATCCTGCTCCAGTGTGTGAGGAGGAGAATACACCACACTTTCTTTTTTTCAGTTGTAAACATTGATTAATGCAGTGAGTGATGCATTACTGAATACTAATGTACATATGCACACTGTATGTTCTTTTATAGACAGCTGTATCACATTTTAAGCCTAGATGCCTAGCTAAGGAGTTAGCTAACTATACAGGTATTGTGCTTTGATTTGGAAGTTTCTGTGTGCTCTGTGGTTTACTTTTGAGGTGTGTGTGAAAACATTTAAGGTTTATGTGTGGGATGTACTTTTAATCTGGATCAATTATAATCATAAAATAGAATTTAAATATATAAAATATAGAATATAGATATAAAACCCTGATGCTGGCCTTCAAAGATAAAAAATGGTTCAGCCCCTCCCTACCTGATGTCAAAGCCTGATGCGTACCCATGCCTCAAGTAAGGCTCGACTCGACCCACCTTCATCCGGAACACATGGGAGACAAGCATCCAGACTTTTCTCTGTCCTGGCACCAAGGTGGTGGAATGAACTCCCCCTGAGTGTCCGAACAGCGGAGTCACTCGCTGTCTTCAAACACCAACTGAAGACCCACCTCTTTCAATGAGCACTAACTCAAAGCTTTTAAAGCACATACACCAGTTATCATATTGGCTATGTCTTGTTTTTCACTGGTTTTGTGTAATTTGGGAATTCTTCGGGTTTTGGACTTGTTTACCCAATTTCTAGCAGTATCATAACTCAAAGTAGCTTGAATTCAGGTCATCCAGGGCTAGCTTTGGATATTCTAAGTTAATGACTAAGCACGTTTGTAAGTTTCTCTGGATAAGAGCATCTGCTAAATCTGTAAATGTAAATGCAAATGTAATCTTAATCAAGGATGAAAACTATTCCATCATGATGACATCATTATTAAATGATGCATCATAGCTTTTTGTGAGCTTGTGGAGCCCCGTCTCATACAGCAGGTGCCCTTTTTTTTGCCCCTGCCCTTCAAATAGCCCCAGTCTGCCTCTGGTAAGATACACACTGAAGGCACAGACATGTACTATTGAAAATAGTGTACTATTGACACTATTTTTAGTTTGATAATGTAAATGTTTGATAATGTAAATGTTTCCAAGCTAGACTTGTCCTAGTGAGAGCTGAACTTCTTGATTAAGAAATGAACATATGGAGAAACAGAAATATAATACAGACCCTAGCAATGTCTTTAAGCTAAGGTTGGAAAATGTCGGACTGATTTAGAAACAGCGCCGTCCGGTGGCTCACTTTCGACTTTTTCCACAGTGACAATGAACTTGGGGAGATCAGTATAACTCTTGGTGGCTTTCTTTCTTCCAGTGTTATATCAAAGAATCAACCAGTTACTGAGAAAATATTTCAGTAGCTCATAGAGATCAGAAAAGCACGTAAAACTAACGAAGAAAACCTCTCTAAAATCACTCTAGGCAGAGGTTCCAATATAGTGAATCCTGTACTTATTCTCTGATTTTAGAAAGATTTTGAGACAGCGGATTCCCGGTCGGACTAAGCCACACTGACTGTGCAGAAGTTTTGTGGCTCTCAGAAATGTGTGTGTCTGTGTGTGTGTCTGTGTGTGTGTGTGTGTGTGTGTGTGTGTGTGTGTGTGTGTGTGTGTAACCTCACTCTCAGCCAATCAGAAGGGGTCCTTTGTGGTCCAGGCTCCTCCCTTGTGCGCGCGTTGGAGAGGCCCAGTCAGCGCGTGGAGGTTAGGGAGACGGCCGGATGGAGTTTTGCGTGTTTTCTCTTTTCCTTTTTTTTCATTAAACTGGAGAATAGTTTTCGGATGCCATGGATTGTTTAAGTCGCTTATGTTTACTCCACGTTAAACGGATTAAGTTTCGAACGGCATGCTGAGGATTAATATTTGACGATAAATATGGTTTGATCAGGAGAAAAGTTCAGACTCAGACCAGTGCGAGCTCATGATGGAGCGGAGAAAGAGGAGCCGCTGCTCGGAATGGCCCGCGCTCTGGCTCGCGCTCTCCTCCCTGTCCTGTCTGTCACGCGCCACAGCAGAGCTCCACTATTCCGTGGCCGAAGAGCAACAGCCGGGCTCTTTTGTCGGAAACATAGCGAAAGACTTGGGCCTCACGGTTCAGAAGATTAGTGAAAGGAACCTCGTAATTTCGGACCCCAGTGCTCAGTATTTTGAGATAAACTCAGTTAGCGGTGCCTTAGTCATTAGAGAGACGATCGACAGGGAGCGCCTGTGTGAGTTGAGTTTAACATGTTCTTTGCATCTTAAAATAGTTCTCCAGAACCCGTTGGAGATGCAGCGTGTCGTTGTAGATGTAGTTGACGTGAACGACAATTCGCCGCAGTTCCCGGCTCGTAACTCATCGCTGGAGGTTTCAGAGGCGGCCGCACCGGGAACCCGCTTCCGCCTGGAGAGTGCGCGCGACCCCGACGTGGGTGTGAACTCGCTCCGGACCTACCGTCTCGAGCCTAACGACTTCTTCGCGTTACACGTAGAGACGAAAAGCGATGGCAGTAAGGTTCCCGAGCTTGTGCTGGAGAAGGCTCTTGATCGCGAGGCGCGCGCCACCTTTCGTCTCCTGCTCACGGCGGTGGACGGCGGACAGCCCGAGAAATCCGGCACCACGCTGCTGCTGATCACTGTCCTGGATGTGAACGACAACGCGCCCGTTTTTGATGAGCCGGTGAAACGGGTTAGCCTTTTGGAGAACTCTCCTATAGGCACTGTTGTGGCCAAGTTAAACGCCACAGACATAGACTCTGGAACGAACGGAGAAATATCTTTCTTATTTAGTAAATACACCCCAGAGAGAATTCTCGAGGTTTTCAGTGTGGATGCTAAAACCGGAGAACTCCGGGTCATCGGCGATGTGGATTATGAGCAGGCGAGTGTGTATGACATCACAGTTCAGGCCAGAGACGGTGGAACTCCCGCCATGGAGGGTTCATGTCACATCAAAGTGGAAATAACGGATGTTAATGATAACACGCCGGAAGTGACGTTAACATCCCTCACCAGTCCTATCAGCGAGGATGCACCGACAGGCACTGTCATTGCATTGATCAGCGCAAAGGACTTGGATTCCGGTAAGAATGGACAGGTGACGTTAAAAGTGTCTCCAGGGCTGCCGTTTAAACTGAAATCTGCTTTTGGGGAGCATTACACCCTTGTTACAGACGGCCCTTTGGATAGAGAAACCATACCTGAGTACACTGTTGTTGTGACTGTGACGGATGCTGGTTCTCCTCCATTGTCTTCTAAAAAAACGTTTGTTGTTAGTCTCTCTGATGTGAATGATAATGCTCCGGTATTTTCACAGCCATATTACTCTGTTGACATCATGGAGAATAACGCCCCCAGTACCTCCCTAGTGACGGTGTCAGCCTCTGACCTGGACTTAGGGGACAATGCCCGTCTTACCTACTCCCTCTTGGCCTCAACTGTGCATGGCAGCCCTGTTTCCTCGTATGTCTATATCAACCCAGAGAACGGCAATATCTTTACAATGCGTGCATTGGACTATGAGCAAATGAATGCATTCAAGATCGAAGTACAAGTGCAGGACAGTGGGGTTCCACCACGAAGTTCCAATGTTACTGTCCATGTCTTCGTCATCGACCAGAATGACAATCCACCCATTATTCTTTACCCCACTAACTCTGATGACTCAGGCCTCCAGCTGACCATGCCCCGATCTGCCCCTGTAGGCCATCTTGTGAATAAGGTAGTTGGTTACGACCCTGACAGTGGGCATAATGCATGGCTGTTCTACAGCATTGCACCCAGTGAGGATGCAGACTATTTCCGTATTGGTGTGCACACAGGTGAGCTTCGGACTACAAGGAAACTAGCCGAGGTTGAGGCAGGCAGCCAAGAGCGCTCATCCTACAGCTTTGTGGTGGTCGTGCAGGACAATGGACAGCCTAACCAGTCCACCAGTGCCTCTGTCACCATCAACATAGAGGAGAAGAGTGCAGATCCAGCGACAGACATTCATAAAACATCTCGTAATACAGGTGGAATTCCGGACATAAGCCTGTACCTCATTATATCACTGGGCTGTGTGACTCTGGTCTTTCTTGTGACCATTGTGGTGCTGCTGGTGCGGTGCCTTAGACACAAAGATGACCTGACCTGCTGCTACTCCAGGAAGGGCTTCCGTTCTCGTCATGCTTACCATCAGCGTTCCCATAAGGACCTTCACCTCCAACTGAACACAGATGGGCCCATCCGGTACATGGAGGTGGTGGGGGGCCCTCAGGAACCCCACACACGCACATACAGGCCCTGCTACTCCACACTCTCCAGCAGGAGTGACTTTGTGTTTGTTAAGACTCCTCTACTGAGCCATAACAACACGTTAAACATGACCCTAACCCGGAAGCACTTACTGAACTCAGCCAATGAGGTGAGGGCTCAGCTTGGCACAGAAGCTGACAACATTTCAGATGCTGAATAGTTTTGTCTTGCTGACACCACATGGATGAGGCACATTTCCAGTCATGTTATTGTCTCAAAACTACTTTCATTTATTTGTCTTTTCTAAATCGTCCTCAGATGGCTTTTCCTGTAAACTGGCTTTGTGAGGGCCGTGCTTCAGATCAAGAGAGTTTTACATATTTGATCATAATTGAGACTAGGAATGTTGGCCTTTATAAAAAAAAAAACAGGGGAAAGAGTAGCCAACGAAGCAGAAAGGAAATGAGGCAAAGAGAAAGTGTGAACCTGTACCCAGATGTGGGACAATTTATAACATATTTGTCCCAAATTTAAGATATAGGCTATATGTTAGACATTCTGTAGTCTAGTCAGGGGAAATGGATGCATGGAAGAGTAAATAAAAGGGAAAGGGGTTGTGGAAGATTTAAAAACAAGGTCAAAATGGCTAGCAGATGGCAGAGACATGACACATAGAACTAAGGTTTGAGATGAAAAAGAATATGGGGAATGGATAAATGAAGTCAGAGAGAAGGGTGTAGTGGCAAGTCGTATGTGGAGACAGAAACTGGTGGCTGAAAACAGGAATCCAGAGGTCATCCTTTGACCCAGGGCTTCCTGTTGTGGTTGAAGTCAGTGATTTGTTCCATACCTTGAAGTCATGTGACCTTCTGTAATGTGCATGTGTGTTACCCTTGGGAAATCCCTTAATGAAATTCCATAGTAACCAGGATTCAGGCTACACTTACAACACTACAGGCCACACAAAGAGATTCTAATGCAGATATTCAACTAAACTCAGTGTGTACAATAACATAAATGTGTGTTCATTGTAAGTAGTATATGTTGATGCTGAGGGGAGAGGAAGTATTTGAACAAAATTCTCACTCATGCTTTGTAATCATTATTTAAGTGTTTTTGTTCGATTCTGTTTCTTTTTTCCTCTATGGAATGAACGCTTTCATGAGGCCATAATGTTTCACTCCTCTTGCATTCAAAATATGACATGAGGTGAAAAGCTTTGGGGTTATTTATACCTGCTATATGTGGAAGCAGGACTTTGTTTAATCCCTTATCTTTGTGTCATGCTTTACAAAGGGCATAAAGAGGAAGGTGAAGCTGAAAAGGAGAGATTTCCTGTTCTTTCTCTCATTCTTTCTATCTAGCAGTATCTCCCTTGTGTGCTGTGTGTATGTTGTCTGGGAGTGCTTTGGCCCTTGGGTCACGAAGAGACCATCTGGCTCCTTTAGGTTGGCACGTGTTATTTGAGTGTGTGTGTTTTGTGGTTTCTGGGAGGGCATGTAAGCTGTAACACTGACAGAAGGATGGGGCATGATCTCCTAGCTGAGAAATTAGATCATGATTGTGGCGTTTTCAGCCGCGTGTGTGTTTCTGGGGAAGCCGTAGCAGTTCTACTACTGTTGTAACTGACAGAAAAGATGGGAAGACGGGTTATTCCCCTACCTGCTGTGTCTTTTTCCTCTCTTTGAGCCATTATTATGCAAAGAACAGCGCCGTTTTCCTTCCTTATACATTCATGTGTATCTTACGTAGCTAGTTTTTTGTTCTTTTCTCTTCCTGGCAGCCATTTCCTCTTTTCCTCATCCTCACCATGTGTTTTCCTGCTCACTTAAGGCAGCCATTTTACTGTCACCTCTGCTTCATTGGTCATCTTGTGATGAACCTCAGAGTGCATAGTGTGTAGGCCACGTGGACTCACATCTGTGAAGTATCTCTCTCATCTCATCTCTAGTTTCAAGAGTCAAACAAAATGTTAAGTTCCAGCCAAATTTCAGAGCTTAATTTATTTTACGCCAAATGGTTTGTGACTGTGTTTGTGACTTTAGTGGCTGTATTATTAGTATTTCTTGAATATAATAGCTATAAGGCATCTGCTCTTCAAAGATAAAACAAGTAGCATCACAGTGAGCAGAAGGTCTGCTTAGTTGAGCTGGAGTTCTTGACTTTATGTCAGTTTTCCTCGGTGCAGTCTGTACGCAAATGCTACAGTACTCGAATTGCTTACAGCTGTTCAAGTCATGGATTAAAAAAAATAGCTCTGGTGATTACAGGAACACCAAGGGTTATTTTGTTTCTGCATTATTGTATGCAAACCTTATTAGACCAGAACAGAATAAATGGACCATTGCTGTGGAAATTTTCCACTAAGGTTTTGGGTAAGAAGAGCATCCTGACTGATGTAGAGATTGAGCTTGGCGTTTTTGTCTCTCATGAGCTCAATAAGAGGACGTATGTGTATGCAGAGAAGCAGCTGTTTTCCGTGCGTTCCCTCCGTAGGGCTTAGGCTTGGCGGGAAGCCTGAATATGTATCCAGTTTCAGAGCAGTGGCACATGAAGTGTTAAGTTCCAGTTGAAGTATAAAGCTGGATTTTTACACCATCTTGTTTGTGGCCATATGTAAGCGACCAGGGCAGTAGTACTCTGGCAGTGTGATCTTAAGGATGATCTTACTGATCTGGTATGTTTTCTTCAGAACACAGACAGACACTTTACACCATGAATATTATGCCGTGGTCAGTAGATCTCTGGAGAATTTAAAAATGATGCACTCTGCCACCCCACTTTTTTACCCCATGTCCCATGTGGGTCGTCTGGTTGCTGGCTGGGAACTTTTACTCACTGAGCCACAGATGTTGCATTAAACTCACAGACCTCAGTGAGACACTTAAGAGCAACTGTAGACCCAAGAGAAGTACAAGCTATTATTTAGGTTAACCTCATGTTGGAAATGTTCTACAGGTTGTGTTAAAACCAAGTGGCACTTTAATGGTGTGCATGTCAGGAAAGGGCTATGGCTGTTGTGCTGAACGCATGACCCATTCACCCTGTGACGTGCACAGGTGGCATTGCTATGTATTTTGCATAAGTACCAGTTTTTCTGGTTCCTCAGTGTATAGTTCACTACATAGGGAGAAGCACATGCTTTAGAAACTATTTAATGCACCTTATTGGAGTAACTTTTTTCTGTGGCTACATTTCAAATCCCATCTTATTCTGTTCATTGCAAAAGGTGCATAAAATATAATTTCTAAAACACCAGTGTGCTTCTCCCTATGTAGTGAACTATACACTGAAGTACCAGCTTATGCAACATACATAGTAATGCCACCTGTGAATGTCTTTGGTTACATCCGCCAGTGCGTATATAAAGTGATAGATATCTATGGAAGCTTCTAGAGCTTTTTTCACCATGAGAATGGTTTAATAGTTGGAGCTCGTGAGATGGATCATAGCATTTCAGAGGTAGAAGCAAAGTTTAGATTTTCACGTATGAGCATTTCAAGGGTGTACCGTGTCTACAAGAATTCCGGCAAAACCTCAAAATTACGACAGCAGCGTGGCTGTAAAAAGTCTCTGGGTAAACGTGAATAGTGTCAGCTGGCAAGAATTGTTTCACCCGGTAGGCGTGCAACACTGCCTCGAGTAACATCGGAATTCAGTGCTGGGGCTTCACTTCAACGAGTATCAGTGTGACGACTGTGCAACGTTCCATCCATTCCCAAGATCCCGTGGGGGACCTACCAAGTATTAACTGCTATAACAGTTTTTCTTCTACTTCAGTATATAGTGAAAAGTACATTCTTCTACAGCCTCTGCTTTAAATCATGCCTGTCTGTGGGTTCTGGGGGTTTTAATATGACCTTTCTTGTGGCCTTACAGTTACACAGAGCAGCTCTGATCATTACAGTGTTGCAATGTTGGAGCTCTTGATGGCCGTTTTGAAAACAAAATGATTTTGATTTTCGTTTCCAGTTTTCCATCTAAAAGCCAAATATGAGATGAAAGAGGAAACGGTCAAGGAGATAGACATAGATTAGAGAGGATGGAAAACAGGAAGGAATAAGGACTAAAAATGTAGAGACATCATGTGTAGTCTTGCAGGTTCTGTCTCACATGGTGATTGCTTTGGGTTTTTCCCCAGTCTTCGCGTCTTGTTTGCTTTCATTCTCGTCCAGCTCCTGCTGTCTCGTTCAGAGCAACTCGGCCTACAGGTCAGCGTGTATACCAATGTGTGGGCTGTGTCTTTCTGCATATCTATCTTCAACATAACCTTTAGTTTCTGCACACACGTTCATACTGGAGAATTCAGACGTGATTTATACACAGTATGCCCTTCATAGGAGAATCAGCAGCCCAGGTCAACGATGTTGTTTTGTACACATTTACAAAGGGAGAAGCTATTTAGACTAATAATATTAAGCTCCTGTACATGCACTGGGCTTGTAACCCTTATGAAACTGCACCTGCATCTATTTCATATTTTAGTGTGTTTAGTTTCAGTGTACAATTCAACGCATACTATGTATACCTTACTCTAACAGTGTCATCCTCACTACACTGAGTTTTACACGTGGGGCCATGGGCAGTGCAGTAAAGCTGTTATTTTGGTAAAGAATTTGTGTGTAGTATTACATTGTAGTGGTATTCTGATGCACGTGTTTATGTATCTATATGTGTGGATATACTTTTATTTGACAGCACAGAGCTTTCATAACTCTTCTCTCTTCTCTCTTGGAGAATGTAGTGCTGATATTGCAGTTCAGCAACTCACTACACAAAAACAAAAGAAGGGAGAGACAGAAAGCGCAAGGAAGATAGATGTAGAGCTTTCATTTCTCTAGAATTTCCAATCTTCTCCATGATTTGATGTGCTATCTATCTTAGGAGTTTCTGTACAAAAAAAAATGTCTCTTTGAGAATATTTTAGTTAATATTGGGACATGGTAATCATGATTATCTCAGTCACTAATTCAATAACAATTATTCATACCAGTGATTCCACAAAATTTCCAAACAATTTTCTTTAACATGCTAGTTTTTATTTTGTCAACTCAAACCTGCGCAAACCTTTGAATCAAAATACTGGTCCTAATACAGATCAATCTATAAATCTAATGCTAAATATAGCTATATCTATTACACAAGTAGACTTGAAATAAACAAGACAAATAAACAAGAATCTCTGCAATTCAGTGTAGCATACAAATTACTCTTTGTCGTCAATTATGTTTAATAAAAACAAAAAAAACAAAAACAAGGATTGCACTCGTGATTAAACTATGATTCATTACACAGCACTGGGTCATGACTGTCCTGTTTGCTTCCTGTCCAATGAGGACGTCCTTTCCATCCAACATGAGCACAATGGTGGCTTTGTCTTCTAGCTGATGTTTAACGGAGTCAATCAATTAGCACTGCTGCTTGTTCCAGCAACAATCCTGGATTGTGTTGAAGAATCTCAGCATGCACTACCCATAGCTCATAGCTGTTTTTTTTACTTGGAAACAGCAGTTTAAGTGCTGCAGTTTAGAGGCAGTGCAAGCTGATAGGGGGTTCTGCCATTTTGAACTATCTGTGTGTAGCTATAGTCATGGCAGCTTCTCTTGATAAGTGAGCTAAGCAAATAAGATTGTTGGCTCTGCCAAATATGCACTTTCCAATTTGCCGTGTAGTGCACAGCTATTACACAGCCTATGTAGTGTAGCATGTGAAGCCTATTACACAGGCTATATAGTGAGAAAATATAATGAATAGCTTTTGGGATTCAGCCTCTGCTTTCAGTCTTCCAGGTCTATGTGATCTTGTCTGTGGCCTTGCAGGTACACAGAGCAGCTCTGACTCTACACTATGATCAAAGGAATCCTGTATACTATATAACACTGTCTTAATCCACAACTCTGACTGCATGACAGCTGGAGGCTGAAACCGACAGACAGACAGGTGCATGAAGTCTTCAGGGTTAAAACTGACTGTTTTTCTTCTTCTTTCCTCTCAGCAACAGAAGCTCGCCAATCCTGACTGGCGTTTCAACCAGAATCAGAGACCTGGACCCAGCGGGTGAGTTCAATACAGCACAGATTTGAAAAAATGCAATAAGAGCCATTTGACACCCGTGTATTTGTGTTGCATAAATACATACTCATATACACTCGGAGTATTCATACATACAGTGGTGTGAAAAAGTGTTTGCCCCCTTCCTGATTTCCTGATTTTTTTGGACGTTTGTCACACTTAAATGTTTCCGAACATCAAACCAATTTAAATATTAGTCAAAGACAACACAGGTAAACACAAAATGCTATTTTTAAATGAAGGTGTTT
>JAOVVG010000010.1:5335127-5345702 GCA_028566375.1 Leptodoras nelsoni
TTGTAGAACTACAAAGTGCAGCTATATGGTAAGTGGAACTGAGAAAATAGACAATGAGTGTAGAGAAAAGGAGGTGGTCATAATGTTATGCCTGATCTGTATAAGCCTGTATATACTGAATTATAATGAAATTTTAAATATACTAAAATGATATGCAAATATAATGCTCTCTGAAATATAATGCTCTCTGGAATACTAATGGGTAATACTCTAGCTGTTGTAGAAATGAGTCAAGTCCCTCAACATGCCACACACTAAACCCTGGTTTATGTTTCATCACAAATGCTTCTGAGTTGCCAGAAACAAACCCTTTGATAATCGTTTATAATCTTTCCGAGAAGAATAAGATCAGAAGAAAGGATCATAGCTGTCCATCAAACAAAGGGGTGTGCAGTAAACAATCTGGCATGATATGTGAAAGTGATGTGGATGGGTTGTTGTTTTTTTAAAACTGATGCACAACAGTGCTGCTCTTTGCATCAAAACCGGCAGACAAGGCTTTTCTCGCTGACTTGAAGCAGGCACAGGGAATAATAAATACCCTAACAGCCATTTCAGTGTCTGAATATTGCCACCTCAAATGGTGCGCAGATTAAGTTACGAGTTAATCTAACTCCCTAAAGTCATTGAGCTGACTCATAAAGGCGAAGTGGCTCCAAATGACTAAGCATTTAATGGGCAAGGAGAAGAGATAAGCACTACATTGTTTACCCATCAGGTTAAAAATACACGCAAGATATAAATAGATAAAATGAAGTAACGGATAGGTTGTATCCAGTAATGACTCTTAAAACTGTACTATGGGAAACGTAGTCGTACTCCCGCTGTGATAAATGCATTGGAGGAGATGTGGGTGTGCACATCTGCCTCCCATTCATTCGCGCGTCTCTATCGGCTAATCGCCGAGGAGGTGGATGGTGGAGTGCTTGCTGTTCGGATGGCAACATAAATCAGGTTTATTTCAGAAGCAAATACTTCATACAGGCTCAGATAGCGGCTCTTGAACTACTTCTAGCTGGGATTTAAATTAAGATAAGTTAAAATACTGCGCTACTAATCAGAAGGCTTTCAGAAAGGGTTTCTAGTACTGCCACTGCATCACAGCATCACAGCTCTCCAGCCCTCATCCTGTCAGCTAGGTGTGTGTGTGTGTGTGTGTGTGTGTGTGTGTGTGTGTGTGTGTGTTCTCTCTCATTTGGATAAATGAATGAATAAATGTAAACCTAAGTGTAAATTTCATAAGTACTGTAAAATCTGTTCTCTTGTGTCCTCGTAACCTTGAGTGCTCTGTGCTGCCACCGTGTGGAATGTGCTGAATCTGAGCCTACATGTACACAGCCGGAGCCTGAGAACGTGGATTTGCGTATTACCGATGAGTGCTTCGACGTCCAGTTGTATGTTCCTGCATTTGAAATCTGGATCGCAGCCATTCCTGTGGAGCACGATCTGCGCTATGCACTCGTCTATCAACTTGTAGTACTGTGGCCTGTGACAACACAAAGACAGGGAGAGAAAAAACAGACAGGCATAAAGACAATACGCTGAAAACAGCATCTCGTTGAGAAACTCGGGTCACAGCCCTGAGACAATGGGCAGAGGCCATTATTAAAGACAGACAGTAATGAGTGAATAAATCAATAAAGAATCAAAAAGCATTCCGGCTTTGACCTTGAGCTCACTAAGAAGATCTGAGTGCAGACAAACCCAGCCGGAAGTTTATATGCGTGCAAGGAGTATACAGAGCACTGAGGTGTCTGGACGTTCCTTTAATACAAATAAACAAAGCGCTCGAGTCTTTTTCCACTTCTCCAATCTATCTACAGTCTATAAGAGTACATCTGTGTGTATTTGTGTCCTGATGGTCAGATATTTGATGGGCTTGCAGACACACTCCATTTGTGAGGAGTCTGGCATCGTGACCTGGTGTGAAAGTAATTCAATACTTTCATTTTACGCCAAGCTCTCTTTCTGTCTCACCCTCTCTCTCCCTCTCTCTCGCTCGACTTTATTTGGTGTTAGTCCCGCTACTTGTTTTTTTTTTCCTGTCCATCTCTCCCCCCTCCCCCTGGCCACCTTCACTTATTTCTTCAGTGGAGCAAGAGAGACATCTAGTGACTGTTTTGTGTTACAACTTTCCCATTGTCTAAGAAAAAAAAAATCCAATATTTGGTATTGCAAATTGAAAAAAAAAAGAAAAGAAAAATCATTTCCTCTCTTCCACTGACCTTTCTCTCTTTCCTCTTCCAAGCGCCCCATTTTTTTTCTTTCATTACAAGCACTTTGTTACAGTCTAACGTTCCTGCCATTTTATGTCTTTTTCATTTCTATTATTGATCCTTCAAAATTGGGCTGTGTTATGGCATTGTGCAAAAACACAATCCAGTGACAGAAAGAAAATGTATTGGGTGAGAAGAAAAGGAATGGCATGCAAGATAGACAGAGAAAGAAAACATAATGGCGATACAGGCATAAAATGTGTCAAAGGTGAAACTACTCGAACAACGTGTGTGTGTGTGCACATTTTGGGAGTGTGAAGAATTGTCTGTGCTGTTTAACTCTTTTATCACTCGTTGGCCATGAGCCTTTGGACACACACACACACACACACACACACACACACACACACACAACCCCCCTGGACAGACAGAGACACTTCAATTTCCTGCCTGTCAGATCACATCAAGCTGATGAGGAAAAAGCAACAAGTCTGACAACCTAAAACCATTTACCCTCTCCTGATCTCTCCCTCTCTCTCAATCACCGAATCTTCTCTTCTCCACTAAAATCATTATCGTTTTAGCTTTCCGTCTCTCTGTGCCCTTTCATTTAAAAAAAAAAAAAAAAAAAAAAAAGTCTGGCCCTGTGAATGCAGCCACAAGACACATATGAATCAACCTGTAACGCACTCGGTGAATAAACATGAAGCTGTGCATAAATACAGAGGCAGACTCATTCCTCCGCTTATATAACTTCTTTGTGTGTGTGATTGCATCCAAAAACACCTCCCTCCATCGTATACGTGTGTGTGTTAATTGTTACAGGGGCGAGTTACCTTTAGAGATACATTTATAAACGGTCGCCGATGGCAACTGCATAAGCCTCCCACTACACATCAAATCAAAAGCTTCATCTCTTTCATTTCCTCTCCTCGCTCCGTATATTGATTTTTTTTTCCTGCTCATCTCACATCCCCTCACTCAGACATGCTGGATGTCTCGCAATCAGTCGACAGGGAGGAGGCTATTCTGCTCCTACACCTATTCAGAGTTGTGTTTTGTGCAAAGCAGAGATCTATATAATTAAAGGCTAGACATTTTCTTTTATATTTCTCCAGCTTCCTTCATCCAGCAGTTTACTTTGCATCCCTTACTGAAAGCACTTTTATTTTCAGAAAGAGTAGAGCATAAAGGTGCACAGTATTATAAGACTGTGTGAAGTGTGAAGAACCTGACACGATGTGTGACCAAACAAAGTTTAGTTGGTCTCAACTTGTTGCAAACTACAGCAGCTGTCTGATAATAAATAAAGCCTGGTGTTCAGTTTAATCTGCAAGAATAAAACAAATAAAAGGTTGGTCATAGGATTATATTGGGTTTCCTTAAACTACATAAACATAAAGGTGTTTTGGCAGAAACTCTCACAGGTACTCAGAGTTCTTGGTGGTTACAGACTATTATGAAATACAGAGCCACACTAGGCCTAGTTTATACACTATATGGCCAATATATAATATGAACAGTTGGCCATTAAACGTCCAAAACCATGGGCATATATAATATTGAGCTGCTGCATTAAGTCTGCTACAACATCCTCCACTCGTCTGGAAAGGCTTTCTAATAGAGTTTGGAGTGTGGCTGTGGGGACTTGGCCATTAGTGAACATTAGTGAGGTCAGGACTGAGACCTAGTGCACAGTCTGTGTTCCAGTTCATACCAAAGGTGTTCAGTTGGGAAGAGATCAGGACTGACACTCAAGCTCTTCCACAAAGGAAATGATCATGTTCTTTGGTAAACATGGTTCCATGTTCACAGTCTGGGCCTATTATACCCCTTTACCACAAACACGGAACTGGTTCTGTTCCCATTAGCAAACGTAATTTTGAACTGTTCTAATTGGTTAACAACCCAAATAGTTTGGTCCTGGCTAGAACTAAAAATAGCAGTTTTTTTCAGTGTGGACTTCAGTGGGCGTCACGTTTTACAGATTGGAAGAGACCAATCATCGAAAGCATGTGGTGGTCGACCAACAAAATGTTTCCATTTTTCCCCATAATGTATAAAAATATCTTGACAAATTTTAAAAAACCTGCTGACTTTCTCAGTTTCCTTTACACTCGTGCAGGCTATACATCTGCATATAAAAGCATTTTACATACCATTGGTCATAAACGGAATAATCTTTTGTGCCATATTACTTCTAGTTGGCCCAGGCTTGTTTTCTTTACATAAAAGCAAATATCTGTAAAGACAGAGTTAAAGCACACACGGAAACAATGAAACCCGCTATCTCGTTACCGCTTTATTTTAATTGTGCATTGTGCACAATAGCCTCCATTGATGACGCATCCAGGACTACAATGGTTCCACTTAAAACTGGAGTAACTGCAGGCCAGTTCGCTAGCACCACGGTTCCAATAATCCTGAACAAAACCAGTTCAAGAACCAGAGCTGAATTGGTAGAAAAGGGGTATCAGGTCCAGAAAAGGGGAATTTTAATGCTACAGCATCCAAACACTTCCTATACAACCGTGTGCTTCCTGCTTTGGGGCAACATTTTGCAGAAGCTCATGAGGATGTTATAGTGTGGTGTCCACATACTTCTGAGTATACAGTGTACTTCTGAGCATCTATATGTGTTGTAGCAAAGAGAGAGGGATTATGGGTAAGCATGGTATGCAGAGACATTTTCTCTCTCTCTCTTGTTTGTACAGAGAGCTACCTATGTGTTGTGTGTGTCTATGGCAGAAGTATATAAAGCATGGGGTGAATTGCAAACAGGGTATGGGGAGATGGAAAATAACAAGAAATAAATATAATAAACAGCTTCAGGAGCTCAAGAACAGCACACAGAACAAAGCAAAAGAGCTTTTTTTCCTTAATAGAAACCACAGAGGAGCCTGTGGATATATATGAATGCAGAATGATTGACAGCTGCACAGGTGTGTTAAACTCTCCATTTGACCATGTCCTTCTGTCCTCCCTGTCACAGTAAACTAGGTCATTGCTGTGAATTTCTAGTTCACTGTATCAGTGTAATCCAACTGAACTACCATTAAATCAGTACACAGTGGACACCGGTTCACTATATTTACTAGGAATGGCACCAATAACAGAGAGAGAAAGGGTGAAAATATTGACTAGAAAAAGACTAAATGCAAAGCCTACAACAAAGTTTCAAATCCAAAACTTCACAAATCACTTTAATAGTAATTATAATTAGGCAGTAATTTAAAGCGGGGTTTGTTTGCTTTGCTCTCCTGTGATTCTCAGGAAGGACATTAGACAGTAAAGCAATTTATAAAAAGGATTATACTGAAATTACACTGTTATGCTTCTGACGGTTTAACGTGTTTACCACCTCCTTCTGCTGTATAATAACACAGACGAGGGAAAACGCTTCAGAAAAGCTTTTGGTGAGAAATGACTCGGTTTATAATTGATCGCACAATGTTTCTTTTCCCCCAGCACTTTTCAAAGTAAAATTACGTCTGTCGCTTTTTATCTCTCATTTCTATAGCGAAACACAAAACTCTCCTTTGTTTTGGCTGTTTTTCACTGAACACTTTATTGTATGGGAGCGTCAGGGCAGTTCTGACACGCTTGCAGATGCGTGCTTGCAAAAGTATAAATCAACCCTTTCATCTCACTTCTACATAACAGGAGCCCCAAAGAAAGACGCATCTTTACATTTACATATGCAAATGAATCTGATAACTGCTACACACAACAGGACTGGCATTTAATTCCAATTCAGAAAGTCAGACATAGGATATGAGCAGGAATATGGTACTGGTTATGGCGAAACACATTTTGATTGACTGGTTATGTTGGACAGAGCCATTGTTCTTTATATTTGTTAATCAAATAAGCCATGTCTCTACTTCCTGGTGATATTCCAGCACATGCCTTGAATCTAACATTAACACACAATGTTTTTTTGGGAGATACACTAGTCAAAGACGTTTATCTAAGACTTTAGACTTCCATTTAACTAAGACAGAATAACGAATTGACTAATAAAGGTGTTGCTTTGAATGGGAATATGAAAGGGAATATAGTGGGAAATGTATTCATGTTGAATGGGCCTGCACGATAACCTTACACCTTTATCCTTCATTCTGTTTCCATTTCCTAGTCTCTACAGCTCCTCACACCGCTCATACAGCTCTCAAGGTCACACCGAGGTAATTACAAGGTAAGGACTCAGAGGTCGTACCTAATCAAGTAGTCATTGCGCACCAGCAGCAGGTGCTGCATGAGGGACAGGAAGTAGCCTTCAGCTTTCGAATCCTTCACAGTGTTCAGCAGCATCTGGAACACCTCGGATACGTCAGTAAACAACACGCTGTTAAGGAAGACGCCAATACAGAATAAAAGCAAGCAGTTACACTGATATTGAACAGAACAGAACAGCATAGATAAATAAATAACTTTTTTTCTATTTCCTCAGCTGTTCTACTATGATGATAATGTAATAGTAATGTTCCAAAGGCCAAGCAATTTCTTGTGGCCATTAGAGAAAAGTACAGGTAGATTAGGCCACCAGTTCCATCTTTTGGCTGAAATTCAAAATAGTACATAAATAAAAACTCTGGGCGTTTTATAAATATAGCATTAAATTCAAAAACAAATAATAATTGAGGATGAATACAATTATTTATAACCACAAAACAACAGAAATTACTTTTTTCTAATTTTTGGATTTTTTTTTTGGAACCATTGAGACACCTGGTGGTTAAATCAGGGAGCTACAGGAAGACTTAAAGGAAACATGGCATATTATCACTGCACAGTAAACAAGAACCAGTTCAAATGGGAAACGATGCAACTTTTGGTTCTGGTCAGAGTGGCAATGCTAAGAGCAACCACATAATCATTACATATTATAACATGGAGAAAGTCTTTATACTGATATCAATCCACTGGCTATCATCTTTCTTTGCATAACTCTCTAAAGGTTTGCTCACAAAAGAGGGCTTTTATTTTATTTTTATAATTTTGTATGGCAAGTCAGGGACAATGATAGTAACACGTTGTTAATAAAAATGAAATGAAATGAAAATAACATTTTAAGGGCTTGTGCGAAAACCTGTATTGTCACATCCCATGTGATTAATTTATGCTGGTATGGTTACCTTTATTTCATGCCTGTTTTATTGGCACCAACTCTACGGTACAGGACCATATCTATCTTTCTGCCTTCTTTCTGTTTGTCTGTGTATTTGGCTTCACATTATGACACACATAACCAGTCAGCAAGTAACAGTACTCCGAGCCCCTCCCTGAGTGGCTCTTGATATTACCAATCTTCTTCAAGTACCAGAGGTTACAATCATTTGTTCGGTGGAAGATGCGTGCTGTGATCTCTTAGCTTACGACCTTTAACCTTATAACCTTTTGGAAGGATATTCCATCTCAATGCGCACATCATCGAGACGGGAGCGCAGGTCTTCCGAGTCCTCGTCAGCCTGCTCATCAAAAACCTGCAGCTGTACGCGGAGTTCTTCATTTTCTATGTTCCTCACCTCCTGCTCACAACACACATGGACAGAAATGTTATGATCACCGCCACTTTTTAAAGGAGGTAGTAATATGTTTAAATATGAGAATGCATGTGTGTATGACATAAGGACTATCTTAGACTATAACTAACAGCATGAAATACTGACTAACTAGCTGATATAAGGTAGAGTGATAAAATGATGGTTATACTGGCTAACAGCACCTAGAATATCAAATGTAACCCAAGACAGCTATTCTAATAATCTAATTTCTAATAACAGTAAAGATGTAAAACTGTTGCTAGACCACTTTACTTGGAACATTAAAAATATTTAATACAGATTATTCTAAAACACGTTAAACCATTTGACCAAGTGAGTCATATGGCTTCACATACACACAGAACAGTGGAGTCTATGTGTACTGCTGGTGTCTCAGAAAATAAGTATCATAAACCGAGTAGAATCTGTGAATTAAACTCACGGCGAGCAGCTCCCTCAGGCCCAGTCTCATAAGCTCAGAGCGTATATGGATTCTGAAGTCGAGCTCCTCTCCTCTGCTGATCAGAGCATTGATGAGTTGCATACAGCCTCCCTGAACACACACATCATACAGACAAGTGAGCGAGACACAGATAACTCACAGAGGCTCATACAGCAGCGTTTAGTTTTTAGCAGAAATGAAAAAAGTTGACTCCCAGTGATCTGACAGAAGGAAAAGTAGAAAGGCAGAAAAGAAATGTAAGCTGTGTAAATCTCTGCTCTGAGGTTCCTTGCTCATTAAAATACATGTTTGTGTTACCTTGAGAGCTATATTGGATTTGCGCATGCCAGTCAGCAGGGGCTGAAATCTCTCAATCTCCCTCTCCTCAGCCAGCGCCGTTATAGACTCCAGCACACGCTCATGACTGCAATTCACAGACACACACTTATCACCTCAAGGCCTTACACATAAATGCAGAGATAAGTATACATTTTTTTATTTATGCTGCTGCTTCATAAAAAAAATACTGGTGTCCTAACTTCTGATGACTTACTATAACACCAAATATCAGAATTTTAAGTTAAATTTAAATACGCAAAAAACTATGTCTATAAACAAATATATATCTAACATTCTAAATTGTACTAGTTTAAAGGCAACTAAGGGTGTGTGATATGACAACATAATATTGACACAGTGATGCATCATGGGTATTGCTGTATTTCAATAACACTAATTAACATTGTTGGTCAGACGAACATGTAGCTGGTTGGATGTTAAAATAAATTTCTACTATACAATAGTACTATAATACTGTATAGATTTACTAGTTTAGTAAAGACTGAATAAAGCATCTCTCAAGTCATAATCTTTTTCTTACAATGTAATATTGTTATCCAACTTCAGAAAACCTGAATATTGTCATTTATAATGTGCGTTTTGGACTGTATAGCTTCATTAATGATACATGTATTTGTGATATCCATAAGCAACACTCCCTCACACACAATCCTATTAAATTATCACACACAGAGACGTACAGACACTTACAGGTTTTCAGGGTGCTCGAGAATACAGATGGCTGACAGCAGTTTGACTGCGTCTACCATCATATGAGGGACGCTGGGATTTATGGCTCGGACCAGGAGAGGAATCCCTTCAGCTGACGCCAACATGGCTTTTAGACCATACTGTAACACAACAGCAAAATCGAAAACCAAAATTCTCCATTTATAGATAATGTAAATGTCCTCATCTAAAGAAGACATGCTCTGCCTGAGCTTACCAGGTAGAACTGCACTGACCTCAGTCAAGTGCTATAATAATAAAGATCAGACCCTATACACTTGTATATACTGCTTTTATAGTAATATACACAAGTGTATAGGGGCTGATCTTTATTCTGCTAGATCACATATTAACAGAAGTGTGTACAGAGCACCATTTATCAAATATTTATTTATATATATATATATGAAATTATTAAATTAATAACTGGGCTAACAAGAACAAATAAAAACCAAATATATTTTTCTGTAATATTCCAAAAAATGCGGTCATTACTAATTAATAATTTACAAACTGCACCACACTGGCACACAGTACTTAAAAAAAAGATTAAGGAGGAACAGGTTAGGCCCATAAGGAGCAGGAGAAAAGTAAAGATTCATGCTACTTCTGTTTCCAACACCATCATCTGTTTCTAATAGGATTCTTAAATCCACAGAGATAAGCTGCTGAGAAAAGCAAAGATTTAGTTGATCTACAACCAGAAACTTGCCAGCCAACTGCACTGATTTCTGATTGGGGTTTAAAGGTACAGTAGCATAAATTCTGCCTTATACATATAAATCTGTTGAGTAAGTGCCTAAGCTGTGAGCTGAAGAGTTGCATCAGTTACAGAGTCTGTAATCCAGCTGCCAAGCAGTGAGTGTATCCTCTCACCTTGTTGTTCATGAAGGCTTTGAGGCAGCGGATGATCTCATGTTGGCATTTTACTCCAACGCCAGAGTTCCTGAGAGAGAGAGAGAGAGAGAGAGAGAGAGAGATCAATAATATAAAAGCAGCATTGACAGTGACAGATGAAGTACAGAGAATACAGGTATTATAGCTGCATAGATTCTGCTGATTTTTATTGAAATCTTAATCTTTACACTATAATGGATATGATGAAAACATTTGCTCAACATTAACAAAGCACATTAATATCTCCCTTTATATTAATACATTCAGTGAGAACTGTGGATCATTCACTGCAAGCTCCTTCTGTCTGCCTCCTTGACCCTCTTCAAAACTATATATATATATACACTCCTGATCGAAATCTTAAGACCAGCTAAAAAATTGGAAGAATTTGCATTTTGCACCACTG
>JAOVVG010000010.1:5528943-5547390 GCA_028566375.1 Leptodoras nelsoni
AATGTTTATCAGTACATTACAGAAAATAATGAACTTTATCACAATATGCTAATTTTTTGAGAAGGACCTGTATATATAGGATGGTCACAATGATGGAGAGGTAGTCAAAAAGACAGATTTTGCCAGCTGACAAAGAGAAAACAGCATGACAAGGTGTGACTGAAAGACAGAGAGAGGTGGAGAAGAAGAGAGTGAAAGCAGGATGAAAGCTCAGGCAGCTGTGATTATAGAGGAGGAAGTCATTGATAGCCATGAAGAGAGAGGACAGTTACAAAGGCAAGCATAGCAGATTATGATGGAGGGGGAACAGTGAGCGTGAAGGGATAGAGGGATACCATGGAGGGAGAGAGAGAGAGAGAGAGAGACAGAGGAGATGAAGAAAAGGCTAGACTGAAAGACATTTAGACAGACTTCAAGCACTCTGACTCACCTACTGTCAGCTCTGACATTGCATTTGTGTGTGGGAGAGAGAGAGTGAGTTGGATAGAGCGAGTGTGTTACTTCAATCTTTATCTAAGGCTATCGAAAGGGTGGTTTTCAAACGGGCCTCAGAATTTCTCTCACGGAATAACCTCCTGGATCCAAATCAGTCAGCCTTTAAGAGCAGCCACTCCAATGAAATAGCTCTGTTGTCTGTGACAGAAGCCCTAAGAGCATCTTAGAGTTGCAGCTCGGTCCTCGGTTCTTATCTTGCTGGAACTATCAGCAGCCTTTGACACGCTGAACCACCGCACATTGTTATCCGTACTCTCTGAAATTGGCATCTTGGGCAGAGTGCAGTCTTGGTTGAATCCTACCTCACTGGCCATTATTTCAATGTGTAATGGCAAGGAAAAACATTCATATCCTATTGCCTTCTCCACAACTGCACCCCAACCTTGAACTAAACCTCTCTCAGACGGACCGGCCATCTTTCACAATATCAACATAAAAATCGTCTCTTAATCCATCACCCCAACCAAGGTTGCAAGAAACCTGGAGGTTATGATTGATGACCAGCTGTCCTTCACTGACCATGGTGCACTTGTCCCTTCTAATAGGTCCCCCAGCATGTACAGTGAAACCATTACAGAAAGGGGTGATGCATCTGGTTTTTGAACAATGTAATAGTGCGCATGTAATTCTGCTGCTCTTTGAGCGCCACAGAATACATATGGTCACCCAAATCAAGTTCCAGTTACTAACAGTGTGATTACAGAGTGACTTCTGGGTCTGCATCCATCTACTTAACTCAATCATACCGGCTTATGTTCTCGCTCTGCCTCTGCGTTCCTCCAAGAAACGTCGCCTGGCATTACCATCCCCAACCAGAAGGCAATCTCTGTCCAAATTGTTCTTCCAATGGTGGAACAAGCAACTAAATGCTATCAGAGCAGAAGCGTCCCTCTCCATCTTCAAGAAACACTTGAACTCAGAGTACCTCCTCTCCTAACACCTCTATCTCAAACTAACATGCTAACTAACTTACACTTACTATGCACTTCTTTACCTGATCTCCTTGCACTTTGGCCTGTTAATTAGATTTAGTACTTAATGCTTACACCAAGATCTTCTATATCTAATAACTCTATATAGAGTTATAAGTCTCTTTGGATAAAAGTCTTCCAAATGAGTGTGTATGTATTTGAATATAAGAGACAGTGACAATAAACATTAAACATGTTTATGATCCTGATTAACCAAAAATGTTCTGTTGATGCTTAGCTACCCAATAAAGTATACACACACATACACACACTTTCCCACTGTTCTGATTAAAAGCCTGATGCATTAGGTGATTGAAACTTGACAGAATGATGTGTGTGTGTGTGTGTGGGTGTGTGTGTATGTGAAGCAGAAAATATAGCCCTTTCCTCCTCACTCAAATATGCCCAGCTCACAGGAAAGCTCACAGACTGAGTGTAAAAGAACTGATTTTCCACTTAAACCCAGATAACACCCTCAGGATTTTCATCAGTGTGAAGCAAAGGTCATCAACATAAAGCAACTGATCATAAACTGGATTTATGGGTTTGATATTCCTATAAAGATGGCTGCCATGAAACAAAGCTAATAAACAAAAGTAACACCAATCTAGATTTCAAATTATTTAGCCTAATCATAACGAATTAAATCGGCATATCCAGTGCCTAACTGAACTAACCGAAAACATGAGAAAATGCTATCATTCCAAAATCAATTGTACCACTGCATTTGGTTCGTGACAGTGCATAATTTTTAAAATCTAAGTCCAATTAAATCTAATCCAGTCTTTGGTTGGGTGAGACAAGATCTGAAAAACAGGACATAATCTCATTATAGCGTGGATCATTAGCCTCCAAGCAGCAATTCAGATTGCTGTACTGACATACAGAAATGCATCTGGATCCATTTGTATCGTAAAGCTCTTAAATTAGTAGTTGAAAATCACTGTACTCTGTGTTCCAAAATTGTGTGGGTCCAATAACAGCACCTTCTGTTCTTCTAGCATTAACACAACTATAAACTTGTCCTTCAGTGAACTCAAATACAATAGATAATGCTTACGCTCGTAGCGCCTAAAAACAAAAACACAATAGTGTTCTTTCTCCCCACTGTAAAGCAAAATTCAATGTCATATTATGACATAATGAGTGAATAAATGAATGAATGAACGAATTAGTAAGTGAGCAAGTGATTGAGTGAATGACTGTGAATGGATGAATAAATAAATGAGTAAATGAATGAGTGAGTGAATGTTTGAGTGAGTGATTGGGTGAGTGAATGAGAGAATGAAGGAATGAGTCAGTAAACAAATGATTGAGTGAATGAATGAGTGAGTGAATGAGTGAGTGAGAGAATAAATGAGTGAGCAAGGGAATGAGTGAATGAATGAGTGAGTGAATGAGTGAGTGAGAGAATAAATGAGTGAGCAAGGGAATGAGTGAATGAAAAAATGAGTGAGTGAGTGAGTGAGTGATTGGGTGAGTGAGTGGGTGTAAGAATGAATGAATGAATCAGTGAACAAGTGATTGATTGAATGAATGAGTAAGTGACTGAAATGAGTGAGCAAGTGAGTGATTGAATGAGTGAGTGAACAAGTGAGTGAGTGACTAAGTGAATGAATGAATGAGTAAGTGGGGGAGTGAATGAATGGGTAGGTGAATGGGTGAGTGGATAAATTAGTGAGTGAGTGGGGAAGTGAATAAATGAGTGAGTGAAAAAATGGGTGAGTAAGAGGAAGCAAGAGGTAGAGTGTATAATTGAGTGACTGAGTGAATTAATGAATGAATGAGGGAGTGAGTGAGTGAGTGAGTAATTGAGTGAATAAGTGAATGAGTAAGTGAATGAATGAGTGAGTGAATTAATGAATGAATGAGTGAGTAATTGAATGAATAAGTGAATGAATGAGTAATTGAGTGAATAAGTGAATGGGTGAGTGAATGAAAGAGTGAGTGAGTGAGTAATTGAGTGAAATAGTGAGTGAGTGAGTAATTGAGTGAGTGAATAAGTGAGTGAGTGAGTTACAGGATAAGTACATGAGGTACTTTGCATCTAAAAATCAACTGAGAATTGAATTATAAACACAATCTTGAACTTATTAATGGAGTCTACAGAGAGCTGGAGTTTACAAAGTCCACAACTAGTATAGAGACAGAGTTTACAAAATACATGACCAGCACACAGCCAGGTTCTAGAAATGTACATGTCTAGTACATAGTCTACACAAGTACACAACCAGCAAAGAGCTGGAGTTTACAAAATACATGGCTAGTGTAGCACTGCAGTTTTTAGTGGGCAGCTGAATCCGAGGTGTGTACGCTACAGTAAGAAGAGAAAATAACAGATTTTAATGTCCCACTGATGATTATAAAAATGCTATGTGCGATTATGCAAATGAGTTCAAATTGCCATTTTCATCTTTTTAAAAAGGTCACGGGGCCATATTTCACAACATAACTGTTTTTTCTGTAAAAAGTCAAGTGTGTCATGTCCCAAAAATTTCTTTAGACACCAATTAATCTGAATTAGAGAGGCTTGACATTGGTGTATTGTGCTACACTTTATCAAGCATTATTTCCAGTGAGTGAGAGAGAGAGAGACAGAGAGAGAAAGAGACAGAGAGAGACAGAGAGATACAGAGAGTGAGAGAGAGAAAGAGACAGAGACAGAGAGAGAGAGAGAGAGAGACAGAGAGTGAGAGAGACAGAGAGATACAGAGAGTGAGAGAGAGAGAGACAGAGAGATACAGAGAGTGAGAGAGAGAGAGAGAGAGAGAGAGACAGAGAGAGAGACAGACAGAGAGACAGAGGGAGAGACAGAGAGAGAGAGACAGAGAGAGACAGAGGGAGAGACAGAGCAAGAGATAGAGAGACAGAGAGAGAGAGACAGACAGAGAGAGACAGAGAGAGAGACAGACAGAGAGACAGAGGGAGAGAGAGACAGAGAGAGACAGAGAGAGACAGAGGGAGAGACAGAGAGAGAGAGACAGAGAAAGACAGAGGGAGAGACAGAGTGAGAGATAGAGACAGAGGGAGAGACAGAGAGAGATAGACAGAGAGAGTGAGAGACAGACAGAGAGAGAGAGAGAGAGAGAGACAGAGAGAGACAGAGACAGAGAGAGAGAGAGAGAGAGAGCACCTTGAGACCTCTGGCACAATAAGCTGACACTGTTCTTTGCATTAAAAGGTCACACCCCAGTTTTCTCTTTGCATTTGTTTATTTTGTCTGGTTTTGTCTTTTCATCTGAGTGTGTTTTGGCTAGTAAATGACAGATGTAAATGACTGTAGGCTGTGCATTACTCATTACCCACTGAACATATCCCTTACATCTCTCTATTTTCCTGATCCAAAACTGTGTACTAAGAGTTTGCATGCATATGTGATTGACAGACAGGGTGAGCTTCAAATGGCTCTATCTAATGAGCATCTTCTGTAGTTTTCCTTTTATCCTTGTAATGACTCCTACTCATAATACAACTGAGTGCACTCTTCAGCGAACTCCCCTGAACTAAATCAAATCATAACCAACCTCCCATTAATGCTCTCCTGTGAAGCCAGGCGCCATTATCCACAATGCAGCAGAAAGCCTGAGTCTGATGTTTCCTCACTTAAACAGGTTGTACTGAATGTTAAAAAACTTCTAGTGGTGTTTGATATGGTCCTACTTATTAGGGTTCATTCTGACAGATCAGGGATCTTAATGACATTTTCAGCTAATCTTCAGTAATTAGTAGCTAATTTATATATGGCTTTATAATTAGATAATAATTGGGTAGTATAGAAAAATCAATACATTCTGCTAAAGTCAGCACTGGGCAAAGGGACACTGAACAAATGCTTTTGATAACCAAACTTTATTTAATTTCATCCATTTAAAGGTTACACTTGTAAATCAGTTCACTGCTCACAGCTATTTCTAAGTAATAAAACTGACATTCACAGTCCTTTGCTCACCAAGATTACACCATGGGCATGGTTTCAATGCAAAAACAAACTCAAATAGGATTCAACAGAGCTTGCGCTAATCTGATTAGTTAATTTCCTTAACTTGAGAAGAAGACAGAACGGACAGAGTGATGATAAAAGTAACTCTAATATAATACAAGGATTAACATCCTTTGTTTGTCTTTCTGACCAGTCATAATTTGTTTATTTATCATCAGCAACTGTCTTCTCCTAGCCAGACTGCCCGCTGTAATCATGCAGATTCACTGGGACTACAGGAAGCTGCTACTGGTAGCTTTTCTACTCTAACATTTTCTAAATCTGAACCTGCTGCCATGTGAGGGATGGGTTAAAATTTATGAACTGTGCTCCGTATAATTGTGTTCTATATTTTGGAGTGCAGTGCAGGACAGAGCACATGTCCCAGATTGTGTCAATTACTTTGGTCCGCAAAACTAAAAGCCTGATTTCCATGATTTGTGCAGAAGGTTTTGTGTATGAGTAAAAATCCTGCCTGAAAGGCTTTCTATATCCAGTCTTACATGATTTGTGACCTTTCTTATGAGTCAGTCAATGCAAAAAAAAAAAAGCTGCTCAGCTTGCCATTTACGTGCACTTTCTAACTGATGGCAGAAATCTTGGCAAAGTTTGTCACATCATGACAAATATTATTAAATGTTATGAAAAGATTGTTTATAATACAAGGTTTATAATATAAGTCAAACACAATATAAGTCAAAAGGCAACAAAATATGTGCTTTGATAATTACATTTACATTTGCAATAAGGGCATTTAGTAGAAGCTCTTATCCACTTACAAAAGTACTTACTCTGTAACTCTGCTGCTAGACCTGAATTCAAGCTACTTTGAGCTATGATACTGCCAGAAATGAGCCATACAATCCCTAATTACAAGATAAACAAGTCCTGTAACCCAAAGGTACTCCTAAACCATACAAAACCAGTGAAGAACAAGACATAGGGAACACAATAACTGCTGTAAGTGCTTTAAAAGCTTTGAGTTAGTGCTCATTCAAGTGCTCTTGAAAGAAGTGGGTCTTCAGTTGTCGTTTGAAGACAACAAGTAACTCAGCTGTTTGGACACTCAGGGGGAGTTCATTCCACCATCTTGGTGCCAGGACAGAGAAAAGTCTGGATGCCTTCTGTGATGTCAAGTTGAGCCATACTTGAGGAATGAAGGGCTGTGGTTACGCATTGCCATCAGGTAGGGAGGGGCTGGACCATTTTTGGCTGCAGGAAGTCAGTGAAGGATGCTCAGCGAGGCAGTGACATGGCTGAACACAGGAAGGTTGAATACAAGTCGAGCTGCAGCATACTGGATCAGTTGCAGGGCTGTGATGACAATCAGTATGCCGATACTGGCCTTTGTAATGCTAAATTCACAGAACACTGAATCATGCAAATGAGCGGTTTAACAAGGTTGTGTTTATGGATTCTCTGAGCATACTGATGTCAAACGTTCAGATACATTTTCTGTGCTGCTTGAAAAAATCATGGCCTTGGTGTGATTTAAAGTTTCATGATTCATTTTTGTTAAACTTTGTTCAATACAGGCCGATATATTATTCTGATCACCAGGGCAGTGATAGTCATCATATAGTTGTTGACAAAATTCTTCTTCATCTTCTTATGTTTTGCTTTCGACCAATATTTTATGTATGATATCATGTACATTAACCTCACCAACCCAAATGACACTTGGTGTGGTTGTAGCCCCACATGTCTTATACGGAAAAAGGGATAAGGTTCGTATCTCTAGGTGTGTGTTGCCCTTCGTTCTAGCGCCTCCTGAACTGAGCTAGACACAAAGCAGTGTTTGTGCAATAGCTCAGATAACATTTGAAATAACATGTCAATTATTTATGGGCATCTAGCATTTCGCTAGGAAATATCTTGTGATATCAAGGCTCGAACCTCTTCAACATCTGACATCATGCATCATTACCACATTCTTTAGACACACTTCAAATTTCATTGCAATTTTCATCCATGGGGTGCTGCAACTGACACATTCAATATTTCAAGAACTGCTTAGGTTTTGCCTTTTGGTTTGCATATTTCACTTCATTCTTAGTCTTTCCCTTACTTTAATTTCCACACTGCTATGTGGACTGTTTCGTTATTATATGGTAATACAACTTACATTATGCATTTACATTTGCATGGTCTCCAGTTTGATTGGTAAGAAAGTGTGTGGTTTTTTGTCTATAACAGCATGACTTGAATAGTAGTTCTCTGCTATAACAAGATGAAAATTAATATTAATGCACTTATTCTAATGCATTATTTTTTTTATACTAGCAGCTCATTCAAGGGGGCATCTATAGCAGATGGTCTCCACAATCTAAGCCATGCATGGGCTGTAGAAGGCAAAGTGAAAATGAGAATGAAAATAAGAGTGTGTGTGTGTGTGTACATGTGAATGTGTGTGTGTGTGTGTGTGGTCTTTCTAATTTGGATTGCAGGGACCTTAGCCAGCAATCAATAATGAGGGAGCTGTAGATGAAGCACTCTGTCACCAATCTCTCTCTGACTCTCTCTCACCCAAACACACTCAGGGACTGTGTGTGAAGAGAGAGACATGCAGATACCCCAAATAAAACACCTTCAAATGCACATATTCTCTCTCTCTCTCTCTCTCTCTCTCTCTCTCTCATACACACACATTACTACACTCATGTACTACAAGAGTATGATGACACACAAGCATGCAGCCCTGTAATCTCAGTGTATCAAGCTGCAAAGGTGTGCAGCTGTTTTTTCTTTCTTTAATTATATGAAGACTGCACTTACACTTGACTTTCATTGCAAACACACAGAAACAGACTGTAGAGTATCCATAGGGAAGACAGGCATGAAAGGCAAAATACAAAGGCAAGAAGTCAGGAGAGGGTGAGGGTGAAATGGACGGGGAGGGCAAAATATGATGCCTCACTGGAGCAGATAGAGTGATCATGGAGGCTTTGAAGAGAGTAGAGTAATGCTGGGGAGATAAAGAGAGGGAAGTGTGAAGGATGAAAGCTTAATATCACTTTCAAACGCAGGTGAAGCACAGCATAACATTAATGACAAGACATGACAGCAATACAATATCGGGAGCACTGGAGCAGTGTGTGTGTGTGTGTGTGTGTGTGTATGTGTGAGTGTGTGTGAGTGTGTGCAGTCAAGTCAGCCTAAGTGACAGCACAAAATAAACTAAAGTCACACTTTAGTTACACACTTTACTTACACATAATTATTCCTCACACACAAATGAGTACACAGATCAGCTAAAAGGATCAAAAGTTTGAGAAACAGTTTGATTTGGATTTGATTGATTGATTGATTGGGTGGTTGATTGGTTGGTTGGTTGAAGGAAGCCATGGATTGCAAATCCTACTTCCACTCCTTCTCTTGTAAACAGAATTGAGACTGACTGTGGAGTTGCAGAAAGATCTGTGATGAATGGTATAATGGCTACAGCATTTCTAACTCACTGTGAACGGCTTGTTAATACAGAAATAAGCCAACAGGATTTTCGGCCAATCTTATGTCTGATTCACTCCTCCCGAGAATCATGGGGATGTAGCCCGATTTGAGGCTGATCTGAATTGATTACAAGCCTAAAAGATAATGTAGTACGAATACGAGTTTACAGACATAATCAGTCGTATTGCCCTTGAGTAGAACCGAGTCTCCATGATTTCAAATCGCAAATTTCAAACATGCTTGATATACACAAATCCTGTAAAGTGAACGGAGCAAGGTTTTCAAATCCTGTGGTGTTAATGGAACAATGGTAATAACCAATAAGAGTGAGTTTATTAACCAGGAAGCAGCACCAGGGTGTTTAAAGAAAGCAAATAATGCATGAGTTTGTTTTAACTTTTTTTAAATGATACTTTCATCTCATCCATGACTTTATCTACAGTTAGTTTTTTCCTCGTATTTTGTTTTTCGTTACAAAACATAGGACACACAATCGCAACCAGCAGATGACAAGAGTGCGTCTCAGATTGTCTGCTCTGAACTCACGTTTGATCTTGCGAGTTTCTGTGAGATCCCCACTTTGAAAAATCACCTAACGTGTGGTCATGCTTCTCGGCATGAATCGTGTAGTGTGTGGGCTCTTAGGATTAAAAGATTAAAAACCGGTTATAATCAATTGCCATGCCTGTGGTCTCCTACATTTTTAAAATCAGTCAAGATTGGAAAAGCCTCTAACGTGGGGGCAGCTAAATGTAAAGAGAAATGATAAGTATTTGAACATACAAGGTTGAGTGGATAAGCTGGAATGTGCTACCTCAATCAAATTCACAAATGGAAATCTCCTTTGGATACTCTAAAAGGTTGCTGCACCCAATAAATTAGCTCCTACACTCCCCATTCTTCACACACTCGCACACACCCCCAACCACCCAAGTACTTCTTCTGCCTTTCGTCTCTGCATCCTAATCAAGGACACCCCGAGTACACAACCTAATGAGGAACAAGGGCATGCATGTGTGCCACTATTTGATTATGACATGTTTTTTTGTGCATACACACCTGTTCCTAATGTGGTTTATGGTGTGTACTTATGTGTGTGCACCTTGAAGTGTTTATTGTTAATGTCCTTCTGTCAGAGGCTAATGGGGTCATTAGCATATTAGTCTAACAATCCCCCAAACCTCATCCCTTCATATACACATGAGCAAGCCTACACATACACACACAGAGTGAGACAGAGACACACAGGCACACAATGAGAGTAGGGCTTAGCACAGGGCAAGATAAGCTTACAAGGTTGTAAGTGAGAGTGCTTACTACTGGGAGAAGAAAAGAGACAAAAACGACAAGCTCAATTTTACAAAAGTAAGATTGATTTAGGAGGAGGAAGAGCGAGCGTTAATGAGAGCTTAATATTGGAAGAGTTGCAACAAGACTGAGAAAGAGAGCGAGAGTGAGAGAAAGAGATTTGTCCTAGGGGTCTAAGAATGCAGTTAGCTAATAATGCATTGCAGGATTACACAAAGTTGCAATTAATTAACTTAGCCTTTGGGGGAAAAACAAAAAAAAAAAAGGTTTATGGGTCTTGCATTTTTAAAAGCCACTTATGATTCCTGCTTATTACCCTGAAAGCTCAAGCAATATAAAGGAAGATTTTTCAGTTTCACAAATAGAGTGCTCATGGCTTTTCACAGCTTTTTTTGCATTTCTTTTCTTTAATGTTTTCTTTTATTTAGGTTGCCTAAAAAAACAAACAGACAAACAAACCAAAACTGCCAGTAACCTGACATGCCTAAAGGGAAAGCTTTCTTCTTCTTAGAACTCTCACCCACCATTTGTTCTTCCAAGTGAAACCCAAAAACTTTCAATCTTAAAGGTGAAATCTATTATTCATGTATAAAGAAACCTGTTCTATTAGACAGAGTTTCTGGATGGTTTTAAATGAAAGGTGGCATTTCAGAAAAGGTGTCTAGTGCACAAATGTTGCTCAAATACCCTACTAGGACAACAGAAAGCTTGGCTAAAGCAGATATCACAGATTAGTGCCAGCCAGGCTTCATGATGTGGTTATGTAATTGATTGTACTGGATGTACATGGCTCAGTAAGTGCTTTAAATGTGCGCTTGGACCAGTAACATACAGTAGATATCATTTCAAAGATACTATAGATGAACTGGGATATGGGTTGCGAGTGGTGAAGCAGAAGAACATTCAGAGAACAAAGGTATGTGAGGAAAATTGGTGGGGCTGTCTGGGTCAGAAGGATGGTATTACACTCTCTCCTGTCAATCACAGTGACACTCACCACTTATGGGTGTCTGTAAGTTTATGTATTCCGAAGAGGGCAGTTAGTGTTTTTCATCGAGTGTGTTTAACTGCCATGTGAGATAGCATGAGCAGTAGTTCGAAAACACATGGTCTGTAGGGCTGCACTATTAATTCATAATTGTATCATTCAGCGAATCAGCTCAACAGAGGGCATGGATTTATCAGCAGGGGATATACAGGATTGTCAATTCACCATGCAGGCAGCCAAGTTCTCTACACTTACAAGCTGCTCATGTACTGTGCACTTTATTGTGGTCAGGATGGCAGTATAGCCAGAGCCTATCCTGGGGCCAGTGGTTGTAAGAAGCAAATAAACCCTAGGTGGGACACCAGTACAAGCTTTACAGTTTGAAAAATAGTGAGACTGGAAGGTTAAAATATTGTCTAGCCAGTCCAATTAGAGATGCTTCATTGACCTGTGCTCTCCTTCTTTCTGACAGGCACAAAGACATCTGGAGTCAAGGAGACCAATCAAGCAGCACATGTAATTGCAGTCAAACCGCCTCTGAGGAATAGGAAACAAAATGATCAAATGCTGAGACACAAGATATTTTCCAACTAATGAGCCCATACAGGACATGCTGACTTTACACTTTCCCACCAATATACTTTGCTTTTCATGAAGCATAATCATCCTTGGATAGAAAAACATGCCAACTAAGAGAGGTCCCTCCCTTTTCAGCGGCGGCTCTGGGGGTTGAGCCAGTCGGCACAGGCCATGGGCCGAAAGGCAGCCGACGCGACTAATCCAGTGCCAGCGCTGGGAGGACGAGGAGTTCTGTCACAAAAATGGGGACCTCTTTGCAGTGTCGGGGTGCAGACATCACCAGGACTACGCTCACTTCCCTCCTTAAAGAGGAGGAGTCAGCCTACAGACACGGCCCATGGGAAGTCTGTCCCTGTGGAAACCATGTCTCTAGACAGAGCAAAGCCCCCTCTGGGGCAATTTCAGAACTGCACAAGCAAAGTATCC
Source organism: Leptodoras nelsoni (assembly GCA_028566375.1). Classification (NCBI taxonomy): domain Eukaryota; kingdom Metazoa; phylum Chordata; class Actinopteri; order Siluriformes; family Doradidae; genus Leptodoras; species Leptodoras nelsoni. Next base: position 5,541,140 of record JAOVVG010000010.1, read on the forward strand.
CAGGGTGAGACTTCAAAAGACAGCAACGTCTACTGCCAGATCAAGTCTACCCGATCAAACCCTAACCAGTCAGGATGCAGGGGAAATTTCAAACGGGCCCCTCGCTTTATCAATGGCAGTGTAGTAGCTTCTGAATTGGTAGAAGGGGTCTGTAGTGAAGGGGTGGAGACAGGAGAAGTGTGTAGTCAAAGAGAGACTGAAATGCCAATTCAGAGGAGGGGCCAATCACTAAAGGAGGAGAAAACAGTGCAGTGTGGAAGCGTGAGGGTGTATGCCACACACCCCCGACCTTGCCGTGTAATGACATCATCCAGACCATGCACAGCGTGTGAAAGAAAATTGCAAGCTCCATCCTGCATGGCATCTGCATGCCATAAACGAGACACTAGTCAGATTCGATCAAGCATGACTCTTCCAATGCCACCTAGAAAAGATGTACCCAAACTGCAGAAGCAGCAGTCTACAATCACACACCCAACGCACACTTTACACACATCTATCACTTACACTCATGTTGGGAGCACACGCAAAGAGAACTCTCTTGAGGAAAGTGACAGAAACATACAGCAAACAAAGACTCAAACAAATGATCCATCCACACACCCACAGAATAAAACACATAACAAAATATCTACAGATTCATGTAGACAAAAGACATCAGAACACTCCAAAACCCACGAATTACCAACAGGAACATTGACAAATAAAACTCAGCCAATAGAATCAACAGCAGCTCAAAAACAACATGCCCCAAAAGATGTACAGCTCACAGCAGAGTACACGAATAACCAAACTTATGCAACTATTGCATCTGCTCCTTCATCTGTCTCCACCACCCCTAAACTGCCTCCTCCGGTGCTTTCTAGTGGACCAGAATCACAAACCACGCCCACTCTCCCAACTAAGAATGCCTCCCATTGCAAATCTTTAGAGCTAACAACAAAACTGGGACCACCAAAGATTCGGAATGGCTCAGAGACCAAATCAAAATCTCCAACCCAACATCCCAACCAGGAACCGAAAACAGCAACGGCTCCAGAAGCCAAACCACAACTGGTTGACTATCAGACTCTACAGAAGAACCTAACAGAACCACAGATCCCACTGTGCAATGGGGTGCCATCAACACTACACGGACTACTGCAGAACATAGAGGAGAACCTGCTGTCTAACCAAGAGAAGATTAAGGTTCTTCTCAATGTCATCCAGGACCTGGAAAAGAGCAAGGCCATGAGCGAGGGGTGAGAAAGATTCTGAAGTTTCTAATATCTCATTCAGTCCTTGTTCCAATTGATACACTTATAGTCTAGCAGCCTTTATTTGTACATACCCCTAGGGCCTACAAGGCAGCAAGGTCCCACCTGACCACCCATTAATGATGTCCCTATTGAGCTCCAAAGCTAATAGACATACAGAGTTTTTTTTTTATATCCAATAACACAATATTGGTTGAAGCAAGTAAAAATTGCCAGATTCAACAACAAAGCCAATGATGGAGAAAAAGATATGCAAATGCATGTTGGAATGCCTTTCATTGGTAATTAACTTGTCATTGTGAAGCATTAGGTTTGTAAGTCATGTGAAACAAAAGACAGTAAAATAAATGATTAACCCATGCACACTGGCACATGGGTGGCATGATGTAGTAAGATTATGCCGCTGCCAGCCTTAAAATAAAACTTGTCACTTTAAATTCCTCCCCAGTTCTGCCCTTGAAATCATATCCCTGAATCTTTTATTCTTATACAATTCATGCAGACTAAATCAATCATATACAGCCCATGTTAATTTAAATCATTGTAAGTCAAATCGCTTAACTGTAATAAAAAGGCTCCGTGAAGCCACCACAGTTATTATGTGACTATTCGTTTGTGTTAAGGTACAAATCAACCTTGTTCTCACCTTAATTAGGTGGTGGCAACCCTTTCGAGTGCTCTTGTAACCCTCTCACCTACCTTCTTTGATATAAAGCCAGGATGTGGAAGAGGCTGACATGGAACATCACAAAAGTCACTGTTGGCTTTACAGAAATAATATTTAGCAACAGGACTTTTCTTATTCATTTAACACATGAAGGACTGGTCTGTTTGTCTATATAACTATCTACAAAGAGTAGGTAAGTTGGGACACTTCCTAAAAATGCAATAAAAACTAAAATCTGTGATTTGTTAAACCTTTATTTAACAGACAAAATGACAAAGAAAAGATTTTCATTGTTTTCAGTCATGAACCTAATTCTATTTGTTAAACAGAACTTGATGCTTGCAGCACACTTAAAAAAAGCTGGGACAGAGGCATGTTTACCACTGGGTCACATCACCTTTTCTTTTAATTATACTTTTTAATCATTTGGGAATTGAAGATAAAAATTGTTGCAGTTTTACAAATGGAATTCGTACAAATGGCCATTCTCCTCTTCATGATGTGCCATAAATTTTCAATAGGAGACAGATCTGGACTGCAGGCAGGCCAGTCAAGCACACACACTCTAAGTCTACGAAGCCACACTGTTGTAACTCATGTAGAATGAGGCCTGGCATTGTCCAGGGGAAAGGTGGACAGCAGCATATGTCTCTCCAAAATACCAGTATAAGCCTCCGCACAAATGGTACCTTCACGTATATGCAGATCACCCATGCTGTGAGCACTGATGCACCCTTATGCCAACACTGATGCTGTTTTTTTCACTTTTCATTGGTAAAGGATGGTCATTTTCATCTTTGGTCTGTAGAATCTGACTTCTATTTTCACCAAAAACAAGCTGAAACGTGAACTCATTTGACCACAGAACATATCTTTCAGTCCATCTCAGTTCAGAGAACTCACTGGAGTTTGTGCAAAATTAATATATGGCTTCCTCTTTACGTAATACAGTTTCAGGTTGAATTTCTTCATGCAGCAGTGGACTGTGTTAAGTGACAATGAAGTACTCCTGAGCCCATGTGGCTATGTCTATCATGTTAGCATAACGGTTTTTAAAATAATACCACCTGAGGCCTCGATGGTCACACACATTCAGCAGTGGTTTCCGCCCCTGGCCTTCACACACAGAGATTTCCCCTGACTCCCTGAATCTTTCATGATACTATGAACTGTAGATGGACGACCTCAATTCTTTGCACTCTTGTGCTGTGGTGAACCACGACCCATCCTTGCTTGCAAAATCTAAGCCTTTGGTGGATGCTCCTTTTATACTCAAGCTTGATGACCTCACCTGTTACCAGGTAAACTGCTAATTGTGGAACCTCCCAGAACAGTCTTACTTGTATTACTTGTCTTATTTTGCCCTCTGTCCCAATGTTTTTTGAGTGTGTTGCAACCATCAATTTCTCCTCAATTACATTAATCACTGAAAACACTGAAAAACTAATCATTTATAATCACTATCCAGTATCTCCCAGATGTGAATGGGCTCTTTTATGAGTCTGGCTCGTCTCAAGGTTTCATCCTCATGTTGCCTCAGGGAGTTTCACCTTGTCTCCATTACCTCTGGCTTGCCTATTATGAATCTAGGCCAAGGTCAGGATTTTTGTTAAGCTGCTTTGTGACAATATCTTTTCTTTTTTTTTTTAAGTGCTTTACAAATAAAAATTAATCGAAATAGAATTCATATTTAGTGTGACAACTTCCATTTTGGTAAAGAAACTGACAAAATATCTCATTTGTTTCCAAATGATTGAACTTGTAATGGCAAGCAGTTTGTGATGGCGCTGTGTCCCAAATTATGTTCTAAACTAATACACCCTCAATTTGAGGATGGTGAACCAAAGTGCACCCTTGGAGGGGGAACCACAGGGTATCATATGGGACGAGGCCATCAGCAAGCCGGAAAATCTGATTCATCTATAGACATTTCTTCCTCTCTTCTGTCATTCTTTGCTTTCTGTTTTCTTGACTAACCTATTAAACTGCTTCTTATTACTTACTTTGTCCGCTTTTCCATCTAATCCTCCCATGATGGCTTTTGTCACCTTCTAAATTTTCCATTTTGCTTATTCAATCTGTCACTCAATCTTTTTCCAGCCTTTCTTGCCACCTTTTATAATGGTGTCCACACCTGTTTAACTGCCTCTGACAGCTCTGTTCTCTCTCTCTCCGTCTATTTGTGTGTGTGTGTCTGTGTGTCTGGGTGTGTGTGGACCATGTTCTTATATCTTTATGGGGACCAAAAATCCCCACATATACAGCAATATCAGATATTTTTGATCTTGTGGAGACAAGATAAGGAAAGTGTTTTTTTTTTTTATTGTTGAAGTAAAATAAAATAAAAGCCAAAACATTGCCTTTTCATTATTGAGTTTAAGGTTAGGGTTAGAGTTAGGGTTTGGCATAGCATTAATTATCTGTACTAATAATTATGTCACTGGAAGGTCCTCACAACTACAGTGTGTCTATGTGTGTGTGTGTGTGTGTGTGTGCATGTCGTTTGCAGTACTTGGACATGTGACTATAAATGTATCTGACATTTGTTCCTGTGTATTATTTATTTATGTCTTTAAACAGACGCTGTTCTTACAGAACAGGACAGGACATCAACAACTGCTCGACCTGCCAGAAAACAGCCTGCATCATTTACAGGTACTGCAGATACAATGCACTCCAGATATCATATTAAAAAAATTGTCTCCTTGCTCCCAATGTCATAAGTTAAACAAGAAATGTTTGCTGTCTGACATTTGCATTGGAGCTCCAGGGCTGTTACAAATCTTTTTTGTAGTCATATTAAAAACAAACAAACAAACAAATATTAACAAACAAACAAATAAATAAATAAAACTGTTTTATACCCTAGCAGGGATAGTCTGTATTCTCAAATTTAATTTGGAAGTGGAATACGAAAATTATCCAGGACAGGACGGTGTGATGCAGCTCGACTAAAAGATGGCACTACTACTAACAGTGTATTGTTTTGCTATACACATAGTGTCTTCAGTGCCACCTCCTTTTCTCTACACTCATTGTCCATTTTCTCAGTTCCACTTCCCATATAGCTGCACTTTGTAGTTCTACAATCACAGACTGCAGTCCATCTGTTTCTCTACACACTCTGTTAGTCCCCTTTACTCTGTTCTCTAATGGACAGGACCCCCGCAGGACCAGCACAGACCAGGTACTGTTTGGGTGGTGGATCATTCTCAGCACTGCAGTGACACTGATGTGGTGGTGCTGTGTTAGTGTGTGTTGTATTGGTGTGAATGGATCAGACACAGCAGTGCTGCTGGAGTTTTTAAACACCTCAGTGTCACTGCTGGACTGAAAATAGTCCACCAACCAAAAGTGTCCAGTCCCCAGCATCCTGTACGCAGCATCCTGTGTGCACTAAGGAAGGATTAGAGGACGACTAACACAAACTGTGCTGCAACAGATGAGCTACTGTCTCTGACTTTACACCTACAGTGCTTGCTCAGGTATAGAGAAACCAGAAACATGTGTTTGACTCTATACATGTGCAAGAAATTTCTCTTTAAAGAAAACCATCATCATAAAAAATCATCATTTCAATTATTATAAATTTTTCTTTATTAAATATCAATACATATTTTAAAACATGTTTATTATTATGACCACAACAGCAGTACTGGCACTCATACAGTTTTTTCTTCTTCTTCCATTTGTTTTTGATCAAATATATTATATATTTATAGTTCACCAATCTACATGAAACTTGTTATGGTTGCAGGCACACATCTGATCGAGAATATAAGCTATGTCACCAAAGGTGTGTGTTGCTCTTTATGTTAGCGCCACCTGAAGTGGGATAGACCCAAAGCACTGTTCGGGCTAGAAAACTGTGTTGCATAAAATCCTGAACTTTTTATGGCATTAAAAAGCTCATTACAATCCCTTTGTGGAGTAGTGCCACCTAATGAATTGTGTTCAAAGCACAAATCTAGCACTTCTCAAGTGAATACGCCAAATTTGGTGAAATTCTGTTGGCACTGCAGCCGACATGTTTTAATATCTCAAGACTTTGGATTTGGTTGCATATTTTATGTCAGTCTTGCTCTTTCTCTCACTTAATGTGGGAGTCATATTATGCACCACTATGTGGTATGTCTACGTAATCTTAGATTAACTAGACATGTCATGATTAACTAGACTAGTCATGGCGCCCTCAGCGGCAGACGTTTGCTCGCTCCGCTCTTGGATATTGTTTTTTCTGCTTTTCTCTTCTTAGATTGTGCAAATGATCTGACCTACAGTACAGGCCAAAAGTTTGGACACACCTTCTCATTCAATGCAGTTTCTTT
>JAOVVG010000010.1:5556419-5567581 GCA_028566375.1 Leptodoras nelsoni
AACCTTCACACTCTGCTCTTACTGGTGCAATGTGCAATTAATGAAGATTGGCCACCAATTTAGCCATGAAACCTCCCACACTAAAATGACAGGTGTTTCAGTTTCATTGTCTATATATTATACAGAATTTTCTTCTTCTAAAAAAATAGCATTTCAATAGTGATTTTCATTTTAATAAAAAAGGAACACTACAATGTCCTTTTTCCTTTTCCTACTGTACTCTTCTTCTTTTTTCTTAACAGCATTAGTTCTGTTCAGCATGATTTAGATCCAACATCTATAAAGTCCTTCTGTGCCTCTCTCTCTCTCTCTCTCTCTCTCACACACACACACACACACACACACACAGAGTGATTGGGCCCTTATAGATAGCAGTGGGTTTAATATCGAAAACATGCAGTCCTCTGCAGGATTAAACAGGTCATTATGTACCTCTGTTCACTTACACAGATAAAAACAACAACAATATTGTTCCAACACCAGCATGACCTGCCTTTAAGTGGTAGAGAAAAAAAGAGAAAGAAGCGTGCAGGAAGGATCACAGGATTAGAGACAGCAAACGAAAGGTTTAAACCAGAAATATTGAGGGAAGTAAAACACAGGGGGTGAATGTGGAGGGTGAATTGGGTGAGCTGTTAAGATAAGAAGCAGGATAGTGATCTATGAGTATACTGCTCTCGGCTAACATGAATGCATGAGCGTGTGTGTGTTTGTGTGAGTACAAGTTGTGATTAATGTCTCTTGTTGGCCTGTTGTTTGTCTTAGGCACGACAAACAGACTGTCACAGCCGCCTCACAGACTAGATGAAATATGTCTCACTTTCTTTTTCTCTTGTCCAAAGTCAAACATTCTTTACTAACATGACAAGAAAGCTTTCTTTAATAAAACTCTTTTTGGTAAAGTATAAGCCAGAGAGATCAATTCATTTTCACAGCATGCACAGATTTCTGAATACAGATCTTAAATGAATAACTGAACCCAAAACCTATTCTGCAGACCCTAACCCTAACTTTTATTCTGCCTTGCCTAATAAATTAGATGAAATTCACAGCCATAAATGCCGCATTAATAATAATTAAAATGGCATTCAAGAACAGAAATAGGCCCAGAACAGAACCACTTTAACTCTCATCAATAAATCAGAGTGTTCAGATATTCATCGAGGTTTGATGAATATGGAAATGATAAACACCACTTTCTCTTGGTGTCTCCACTGTAACATGTTCTCATTTAGAGGATCTCATTTAGAGGATCTATTAGCAGAAATGGAATATAGTATTCATCATTTTGGCTTTATTACTTTCTTATTCTTTAAAGCTTAGAATGAGCACTTCTTATCTACACTGAAGTACCAGAACAACTGGTATAGCAGTTAATACTTCATGGGATCTTGGATGGAACATTGCACAGTCCTCACGCTGATGTTTGTTGAGGTTCCAGCACTGAATTCCGACATTACTTGAGGCAGTGTTGCATGCCTATCAGGTGACACGATTCTTGCCAGACGACGCTGGTCACGTTCACCCAGAGTCCTTTTACAGCCATACTGCTGTCGTAAGTCCGAGGTTTTGCCGGGAATTCTTGTATAATTCTTGCAAACATACAATGATTCATAGTTTCACATCATTAGACACTAACACACTAATAACATAATTATGAATAGTAAATTCCTGTTGGTTGAATTCTTGGGTGGAGGAGATGCCTTAAAAAACTGATATTTTGTTTGGATTAATGCCCTTATATGACATCTCTTTTACTGATATTTTAATTCCAGTCTTATTTAAGATTTATACACCAAGTAAAACCGGATATATCAGCAGTATTTCATGTGAAACAAGCACATTATGATAGGGGCAAAAATCCTGTCGACCTGTAGAGGATGAGGTTCCACAGAAATGCACACGTTTCATCAGTAATGCTGTGTTCACCAGTGCAGCACATAGCAATTTCAGCCTGCAGAGACGGTGAGTCAAACATTCTTTAAAAAAAAAATACACACGGGTGTGATAAATGTTTATCTGGAGAAAATATTCATTTCAGTATGAGTTTATAATTTGGGAAGATTGTTTTACTATTTTATTATGCTTCTATGGAGCATTACGTAGGTTATTAACTAATCTGTATGTTTTGTCCTGATCTGCTTGAATAGCTTTAAACTAATCACTGCATATTGGATTTAGTACTATATTCATTTATAATAATTAATTTATATTTATTAATATATTAATACTTCCCTGTCACTAGCTCTTCACTGTTTCTTAAAATAAAGGCTACAACAGGCCAAAACTGCTACAGCAACAATTTCCGCACTTTGACCAGTCTGTGCACTCAAATTTATTCCCCTGAAAGAGATTAAATCATAAAAGTTTATAGTGACTTCAAGATTCTTTGCTGAGTTTGGAAGACTGCAGTGATCCAGACACTGTATATCACATGGATAAGGCTGCCTGAGTCAAAACGGGTCATTTATGTGTTCATGCCCGCATTTATAAAGGTGAAATCCAGGAATGATAATCTTTTTGAGATTTATAGGTTAATCTCTATCACACACTCTCTCTCTCTCTCTCTCTCTCTCTGTCTAGTGTGGAGCATGATTTCCGTCTGCAGGAGGGTCGCTTCCAGGGCGTGCTTGAGGCATTGGACATGGAGTACGACGTTCCTTCATACCCTAAAACGGACCTCTATCGACCTCGAAACAAGAACCGCATCAAGAAACTCCGTAAGAAGTGCTTCTGGTGGCTATAGCCCTCAGCAACGGCTGCCAAGCCAACGATTACCATGAGCATCTCTATTACAGTGAGAGGCTTTGTGCATTCCAATTACAGGAGGCTTGTCCATAGCCAAGGAACAACTCTATGAGCTCGTGGCTTTTAGGTGTGGAAAAGTATTTGACTTGTAATTAGAGTTACACCAGCACTGTCATCATGGAGGTATTTGACTCATTCCTAGAATGTTCTGATCATGAAAATAAAACATTATGGATAATAATCAGACATTACACATGGCCAAGTCCCAAAATCAAGAAATAGTTTTGCTTAAATTTTTGCTTTTCTTTCACAATGGAAGAACTTAAGTTTGTGTTCTTTTCATGTTTTAAATTTCTGTCTAAAGACCAAGCAGGCACACCTACCTGGATAATGGAAACTGTAAGACAAGAGACACCCAAGACATGGAGACTGAAGCCCAATATAGGCCAATAGTCTCTCCTTGATGAGTGCCAGAACTGTGATTCAGTCAATATTGTCCTTCATTATGATCGCTGGAATGCTAATCCAATGGAGTCTATCTGTCTCAAATAGTGATAAACCTGTAGAGCATCACTGCATTTCCTGTCTGACGGAGAAATGTAGACTTCAGCACTAACAACAGTCTAAGCTTAATGTGGTTGTAGGAATTTTCTAAAAATGAGTAGAGCAGATACAATCATTCTGATTTTTTTTAGCTGTTTGCTTCAAGCGTGACAGTCTTCAACAGGGGTGGTGCAGGATTTGTACATTCCAGCATTCGAATTTACAAGTCTGGGTAGTATTCTGGCATTTTTCTTCCTAATCCCTATCTACTACATCAATACAAGGGTGGACAAATCATATAGTTATTATCTAGCCCACTAGGCAAGTAGAAGCTTCAATGTGCTGGCTAGTCCTATGTTTTGGTTGACCAGAAACCAACAGACTAACCTAAAAATGGTATCAAGTATTCGGTCTGTCTTCTGGAGATCAGATGTGCGAATCCCAATAATGTCACAGCCACCCATGGACAAGAGCCAAGGGAGAAAAAGCCGCTATGGTGGCATATTCTCTCTCTCTCCTGTCAGTGATAATGGCCAGTCGTGGAAGTCTGTGAGCTTGTGAATGCGGCAGACGGCAGATAGTAGATGTAGTGTGTTACACTGCCTATTGATGAAAAGCAGTGTAAAAATGCTGTTGGTGGGCTACAGAGGAAGTGTGTGTTAGACTTCAGCCTCCCCAGCTGGTAGATGTCACATTCTAAGGGATATGTGAATTGGCAGATGACCAGTTTAGGGGGAAAGTAAAGGAAACAGTATTAAAGTTATGTAATAACATGCAGTGAGCTAGTTCAATTATTTTTAGAAATTTTAGTTCTTTTTTGGATCACACGGCATAAGAATTGTTCTTAATAATAACTTCACTTGATTGTCACATACTATGACCCTTTTTGTTAGAATGTAAAGGTTGTAATTTTGTAGTTTCTAAAGGTTGTGTCCTTTAGAAAGGTAGAGTTTGGAGTGAAGCAGTGTTCTTCTCTAAATACAGGGCAATACAGTATGCGCTAATCTCACATATGCTACAGGTGCAGAAACAGAGATTAGGATGAAACAGTGGAGTATTCCTTTAAGCCCTGCTCCCTCACATGTCCACCTGTCCAACTTGCCCTCCATAGCAATATATTTTTTGAGACTAATGTAACATGTACAAGACAGACGGCAACATCTGCAATGTATATGCATTATAATTTCACAGTGTGAGCTCATTATTGAATTGGATCCACACACACACACACACACACACACACACACACACACATAGTCTTCCACCGTTTTCCTGTCTTGATTGTAAAACACACAACATCTCCATTAATGTATTTTTGTAAGCTGCTATTTTACTAGGCTAAAATGACATTGCCCATGATTCCCCCTGTAGCCACAGCTGTTTGTAACTGGTTTATTTGGGATGATATGAATAAAATATGTATTTTGATGCAGTGATGGCTTCTAGTTTGTTGACGGGTGGGAAATATGTTGTGTGCCCAAGACATGGCAAAGCCACACACTGCACATACAAAACACAGCCGTCTGTACTTCTGAACACCATGTAAACACAACGACCTTCAAAAGCTGTGAACTTTTAGAACGGGATACCTAGATTTAAACATCCACATCAAAATGCAGCACATCATGAGAAAAGGACATAAGAGGCAGGGAAATGGCCAACCCAATGGGAAATGGCAGACTCACAATAAGGGCGTGCTCTCGGCCCATGATGATGACTGTGCGGTTTATCGTCCTCAGCAGAGAAGCCACAATGTTCTGAACATGCTGAAACGTGTCCCCCTTTAATCAAACAGAAAGGCAAACAACACATAGAATCGATGAATAAATTTTTAAAAGATACAATTTCTAACTTCTGTTAACAATATGGGGATAAAACACAACATTACTAAGACTTTCCCATGTCTATGCACTGACAGCATGCATTCATGCCCTGAGTAGGCTGCCTATTGAGTTGACTTGATAACTCTGTTTTATTCTTAATACAAAGCAAATGTCCAATGTTTCACAAGTTTGTTTTGAATGAGCCTGCTAAAAAAAGGTGGCAATTTCCAAGAAGCAATTGAAGTGGTACTGAGATTCTGGCAGTCTTTGAGACAGCAAACTACAAACAGGACCGGATCACTTCTGAAATGACAAATGGGAGCCTTTTATTCTGCTTGATAAATTGCACTGGCTGAAAAAAATGACAAAAATGGGGGGGAGTCCAGAGCCATGGCTGGTACGCTACAAATTGACATCTGATTTTAATAACATTTCAATTAAACATAATATATAATATCCTCCCATACTAACACAATACACACATACACATATACACACACACACATAACATTCTTCTATATGCCACAGAGACACATTAAAGGTTACAATTAAGACCTCAATAACACTATCATTATTCAGTAAAACATAATGTCTCAGGAAGGAATACAGGGGGTGTGTATGGGGATGTGCCTGTGTGTGGTGTGTCTCTGTAAGGGCACTGAAAGATGAGGAAACTGTTCTGCATTTTAAGCTCATCCCTCTATGTTTATCTGGGGCTCCACTGGCTGATGTTTGTCCTCTTCTGTGACTATGTCTTTTAGATAATCTGATCGACAGCATGGTGTGAATTCATTTCATCTTCCAGAAGAAAGTATGCAAGAAACGTGCGTGTTTGTGTGTATACTTCTTGCGAGCAGAGCACCAAGACACCCTACATGATCAGCATTCTCTGATAAGCTGAAACGATGATGAGTCTTCCTAGACTGCAGTGCTCAGTTCCAGTCATACGCATTAGCCTTGCCTCTGGCTCTTTCTCCTTCTGCTTTCGACTGTAGCGTTGTCCAAATGAAAGCTGTTTGATCCAGACCAAGCAGCTGTCTGGGATGCTCTGTGTGACTCCATCCTGGTGAGTGGATCTGAGTTTGCTGGAGGCTTATCATGCAGTCTACTCTGCACGGACAGCGAAATTCTAGCTTAACTTCAAGAACCCGATCAAAAAACCCTTTAAACACTGCAGCGCAGTAGTGCCAGACGTGAAGTGCCTGAAGGGCACTCATACACTTTGTACCATCCTGCACCATCTCAAACATCATACCCTCCTGACAATGACTAATAAACTGAGTAAGTCATAAAGCAAATGTTATTGATTTTACTTAAGATGTGTGAGAATCCTGCCCAGTTTTGAAGACATGACATCTCCATAGAACTGAAGACTGAAGTATTTTTACAATTAAGATTAAAGTATTTCCAGAAAAGTTGGGACACTTTGTTAAAATGCACTAAAAACTGAAATCTGTAGTTTGTTAATTCACTCGAACCGTTATTTAACAGACAAAAAGGCAAAGTAAAACAATTCAGTCTTTTCAATGATGAACTTAATTCTATTTGTTAAATATAAACAAATGTAGAAATTCATGCCTACAATACATTTTAACTTTTAAATTGTTTGGGAATTGAAGCTACTAATTGCAGTTTTGTGAAAGTGGAATTTTTGCCCATTCTTCCTGTGTACAAGACCTGAGCCTCTTAACAGTCTGTGAACACTGTTGTCTAATTCTCCTCTTCATAATGCTCCATACATTTTCAATAGGAGACATGACTGCAGTCAAGCCATGCTGTTGTAACTCATGCAGAATGAGACCTGGCATTGTCCTCCTGAAACACACATGGAGTTCCTTGGAAAAGATATAGTCTTGATGGCAGCATATGATTCCATATGATATGATAAGCCTCCACATCAATGGTATCTTGTCTGGATGGTCTTTTTCATCATTGACACATAAACAAACTCAGATATCCAACAACAAGCTCAGATCGCAGATGACTCCAGATCCAGAGAACGCACCTATGTTTCTGTGCAAAATTAATATATGGCTTCCTTTTTGAATAATACAGTTTCAGGTTGCATTTCTTGATACAGCAGTGGACTGTGTTAAGTGACAATGATTTTCCAAAGTACTCCTACTGCCCATGTCCATCACGGTAGAAGGAAGGTTTCTCCAACAATACCGCCTGAGGGCTTGATGGACTTGATCACCCACATTCAGCAGCGGTTTCTGCCCTTGGATTCCATTCACCAAGATTTCTCCAGACTCCATGAACTTTTTCATGATATTACAAACTGTAGATGGTGAAAGACCTAAATTCTTTGCAATCTGAGAAACATTGTATTTCAACTGAATGACTGAATATAATTAGAACACTGTATTGAATCTTAAATGTCCCTCTACACTGTGGATACAGAGGACTAGGTAGTGTGTGCAGCTTCATTGTGTTATACCTTATGTAGGGAGCAAACATAATAAAGTAAAAGATTTTACTGGGCTCGTGGGGCAGAAATATAAAATCCATAAATAATTGAAAAGATTGACCTGAAACATTAAATTGTTGAATCAATTTGTAATCATACCTTTTAAACCCATCATAAAATAGTTTCAGAAAGAGGAAGAAACTCATTCCGACTAATAAGTGGTCTGGCAATGACTAATAAAGCACTCCTACTTTCTGGGAGTAACTGTACCCAAAGTTGAAGGCAGTGATATGGTGGCCAACCTAACATTTTAACCTTTTTTATTTATTATTTATATACTGGTAAATGATCAGTAAACATTACTGCATTGCCTTACTAGCTCAACTGCACTCTAGCTAATATCTACAGAGGAAAATGGCCACATATAATAATTCTAGTAGCTGTTATTTTTAATTACCTGAGGAGGAGACATCAACTATGACTGTAGCTTCAGTGTTCATCTAACTACACATTGGTCACGTTAACCGTTTTCACTAAGAGAGTCACATATTTTCACAAGCATTTGCCCTAAAAGGAAAACAGAATCATATATACTGTATAGAAATATGCAGTACAAGATTATATTTCTAACCCAGCCAAACACCAGACACCCCAAAGACTGATATTTTAAACATTAACTGCTGCCATTAAATAATTTAACAGAAATGTGCTCATGAAAACAGAGGATTTCTGTTAGCCGAATATGAAGACTACATATGAAGACTTATAAAGTCTCATATGTACTTAGATACCCCTTTGGTTAGACACCTTTAAGTGTGGCATGTTCACCTACTACTAACTCCCAGCTCGGAGGGACATGATGTCAATAAAGATTGCACAGAACTGCCTTTAGCCAGTGTGTGTCCTAACACTTAATGAGGGAACAGATTAGTCACCACTCTCAGCTTGATCAAACCAGCCGTTAGACATAAACAATCTATTCTGAGACCATGTGTTGAGAAATAAAGAGATGTCTTGTTTATTATGTATTAAATGTACTGTATACAAATATGTAACAAATAACAGACCCCAAAAAAGAACATCTTATAGCTTCTGAAATTGACCCCTAGCATCCCTTATAAGAATTATGGATGTATTGTTACAATAAAAGTGAGCAAGTCAGCAAATAAGTAATTACATAGGTAGGTTGGGAGGTAGGTAAACAAACACACATACTGTATCTGGTTTTGTTAACGTGCCAAAAATGTGAAGATGTAAAGCAAATATTTATTATTTATTTTAATTACTTCTATAAATGTAAATGCTTATCGATAACACCATATCTAATGTTCACATAAGGGTTTGCCATATCAGTTACTATGTATTTATGGAAATTATTACTTATATTTAGACAAACTATTGCAGAGTTCCTCCAACCTAGCAGTTTACACATTATTTACTATGTACTTTAATGTCTAGTACCCAAGCAATGGAAGTATGTATCAGAAATGATCCATATTTACTATATAAATACCTATATTAAGTATTAGGTACTTAGTAAGTTATAAAAAAAATGCTACCACAATGTTAATGAAGCATAACCAGTACTTATACACTTACAAGTACTATTAAATAAGCTAATGATCTGTTAGTTCAGCTAATGATTCATAGCTATATTTTTGTTCCACTTGCATAACCCTGCAGTGAAAAACAGTCCTTCAGCATGTTCACCCCTTTTTCTCTCAGCTACACACATTAAACTGTCTTATTATGTCTAATCAGGTGTCTATACATTGTATAATGTAGTTATATACATAAATGTAGCTATAGATCATTCGTTTTGATAACAGACCATTAGCTTAATTAACACTAATACATAATAAGTATCCATGTTTTGAGCTTATCAGTTTATTAGTTATATAGTTATAGTTATATAGTTATAATAACCAGTAAGTAACAGAGAATTAATAAGCATATAGACTATATCATGAGAAAGAAAACTATTGTTAATAGAGTATTCAGTGATTCTAACAATTAGTAGAAACAAAGGCTTTATGAGTTGAAGAAATTATGAGTATTATACAGCATTGTAGAAATTATTGATGTGCAATCTTCACTGCAAAACAAAAGGTCCAGGAGGTAGAGCTAGACCTGATCCATCTCCTCCTATAAGCCTAACCCTAAACCCAACCCTAACCCATAGGACCCTGTACAGCATGGGGAAAAAACTGCTGAAAGACACTGAATTGTGGCTTGACGCCATCATGGTAGAAGAAGCCGGATTAGAGTCCCCTACTGGAAAATACTAGGAGTTCTGTTCCAACTCGGGCTGGAGATCATTTCTGCGACAGAAAATTATAAAGAGAAGACTATCCATCCATCCATTATCTTAACTGCTTATTCCTTTTCAGGGTCACAGGAGAGCCGGTGCCTAGTCGGCAGCTTAGGGCACAAAGCAGGAACAACCCTAGACAGGGCGCCAATCCATCATACGGCACACACACTCATGCACTTACTCAAGGTACTTTAGAGACACCAATTAACCTAACATGCATGTCTTTGGGCTGTGGGAGAAAACTGGAGATACCAGAGTAACCCATACGGACACAGGGAGGACATGCAGACTCTACACAGAAAGAACCCAGACCGCTCCACCCTGGGATCCTACCCACCGAGCCACCGTGTCGCCCCAAGAGAAGACAAAAATTAAAGAATTTACATATACATATCAAGTGGGCAATACTACAGTAAAAACGGTGCATACTGTGCCAAGGTATCTTTAACATTGCAGCTTTAATATAGCTATTATTCTACTTATTATTGTTTTAAAAAATCACTAACCACTTCTTTAATGTAAAGGGTTACCCATGGGGCATGTTACTTTTACATACATCTGTCTCTCCTTTCTCCCTGCACCTTGTTTCCGTCCTCAGCCTCCTTCTGTTTTTTTTAAAGCTGTTCATGATTTCTCTTTGTTCTTCATTCTCTTTGACATTTATGCTCTCTCTCTTTCTGAGAGGATGAGACTGGCGTGACAATGCTTAGACATCATCTGTCTGCTTCTTTAAGATAAGTAGACAGACAGCAGACAAGAAGTCATTAAGGGACTGTGGGAGGTAGATGTGCAAGCACACACACACACATACACACACACACACACACACACACACACACACACACACACACACACAGCCAGGAGAAAGTATGTCACCCACTCCAGAAGGTGAGTCTGTGATTTGTTTGGCACAGAATCACAGGGTGAGATATGAGCGCCTTTGCACTATGATTAGTCCAAAGATGCGGTGTTCAGAAATGACAGTGATCAGCAAGAGCCTAGCAAGTGTGCACACCAGGTAAGTGGTGTGTCCAACCTAGTTTATTTTAATTCAGGTTGGCATCCATTCAGGACAATAGGAACGTGATATACTCTATGTTCATTACAGTGTAATGGTATATGAGATCTTCACCACCAGCACTGTGAGCTCAGAGCATGCAGCATCATCAGGGACCCCTCCCACCCCAGCCTTAAATCCACTGTACTTGATAGATACTTGTAAAGGGGTTAGACAATGAAACTGAAACCACCTGTCATTTTAGAGCACAATAATTTATTAGTATGGTGTAGGGCCTCCTTTTGTGGCCAATACAGCGTCAATTCG